>JADBJO010001821.1:345000-347500 GCA_016801955.1 Conus betulinus
TTTTTATTTCACTAGGATTTCATTTCACGAAGGAGTTGGATGTTCATTTTCATTAAAAGTGAAAGCTGATCTGTGTTATTGCATTCCTTATCAGAGTACAAGAGGACTTGGTGACACTGTTAAAGCTGAAACAGTTCAAGGATTGAAGGGGAAAAAAATAGGTTTGAAATTGTAAAAGCTGTGCTGAAAGTAAGTGTGCATTCTTTTTCAGTTTATTTTGTGAAAGGACAGGTACAATTCTGGTGTACATGTGTGCTGGCGCGTGCTTATATTTGCGTGTATCTCAATACGTTTCGGTTGTGTCGCGATATGTGAAGAAAGCCAGAACAGGTTCTGTTGACACAGAAAGATGCATGGGTATTGTCTGTGTACTTGTAACTCCCTGCCATGAAGAATCTGCATGTGAAAACGTTGAATGAATGAAGAATTAAAAATTTATACAGATACTGATTGTTCTTGTTCTGTGTGTCTCTTTCTTGGAGCATTTGACAGTCAAGCTATATAGAATTTTGGGTACATGACTTGTTTGAAGACATATTCTGATCAGTGTTGCAAAAGATGTGACCCAGCCCTGATTGAGGCTAGGACATATTAAATGAAAAAGGAGAACAGTCTTGTTACAGACTCTCAATCCAGAATGCTCTCAGTAATATCATCATCTCTACCCTCATCGCTTATCACTCCAAGTTAAAGTGACAGTTTCTCCAGCTTTCCATTGAGCTGTAACATGGTGGTATTCTTTGTAACAACTGCGACTTGAAGTTAGGCAAACGATTTCATTTTTTGTTTTGTTTTGTTTGTTTTTGTTACATTTTCCAAACATATACACAGCACTAAAAGCTTTATGTTTCATTAACACACACACACACACACACACACACACACACACACAGATATATATAATCTCACAGAAATATTAGAGACATAAAACGGTGTTTCACACTTTGAATGCTATGGGCCACTTTTGAATGGCCTTGTATGTTATGGGCCACTTTTGATGGCCTTAAAAAGATTATATGTTTTGTGGTGTCCTTTGTAAATAAAATGACGTCACTTTACACTTGTTGTGTGCTTGTTTGTTTGTTGTATGTTCCAGTGACGTTGCAGTCTGTTTCATCATCTTTTTTTCTTAAAAAGAAGAGTTTATGACCAGTAAATAACAACCCTGAACACATTAATGAAGGAGATATGCAAGTGGGGTACTTGTGGAACCCAGAAGTACTCCCCCTAAAGTTGATTCAGACTATATTTCAATGTTGATTCAGATAGAACGTCCATGTGTAAGTTTATGACCAATAATAACAAGCCTCAACACCTTAACCGGGGGGAGGGGGGGGGGGGGGGGGTCTGGGACCGGCCCAGAATGACTCCCGGGTGTACTTTATGAAAACAGGTAGGGTCCATTTTTTACCTGACCCAGAAGTACTCCTGGGAGTCATTCTGGCGCGGGCCTAGAAGTACCCCCCCCCCCCCCCTCCCCGGGAGTACTTCTGGGCGGGGAGTACTTTTGGGTTGTTACAGGCCTGTTATTGTGTGACTTGTCTCTGCGGCAATGATCATGGCGACTTCTTAAACGACACAGTAGTCACTGATGGAAACTTCCGTCTTTCTGTTGTACCTTAAGACATAGGTTCAGAATACGGGTTGGATCATGGCATACAGAGACACGCATGTGCGAGCCAGTCTGCACATGTATACATACATAGACAGATACACTCACATAACACACACACACTTTTGTGAGCAGGCGCACGCGCATATACACACATTGCTCATATAGGTACCTGTAAAATTTCTGAATAAGACCCCACACACACACCGGTCGAAACGTTTGGAAAGAAAATGGATTGCTATTTAAGTTTCTCTCCCTGTATGTGGAGAGAGGGGGTGAGAGAGAGACACACACACACACACAGAGGAGAGGACATACACTCTCTTCCTGCGGACATCTCATCCAATACACACACACGGTATCCTTGGTTTTAAGTTTGTCTACGGGCAAAAAGTATATAAAAAGGCATCAAAAATTGAAATATCTTGAGACATTTACCGTTATCAATTTAGTTCATCAAAAATTGCTAGAGCGAAAATGCTCTCGTGAATCTAACCCATACATCTAGTTATGAAACGTGTGTGCGCGCACGCGCTCCAAATACATGTGTGTGTATATATATATAAAAAAATGAAGAGTGTGTACCTGCTTTCGTTTTTGTACTCGCTGACTGGTCAGTTTCTGGATCAGCAGTGCACCCACACATCATTGAGCGGTGCTCAGCGTGTTCCACCTTCATATTAGGCCTATATTTAAAATGCTGAACAATTAAGTAGTGAGGGAAAACAACCGCAGATCAACAATTCTTCCATCATTTTAGCAATGACTTGACAGAACCGAAATTGAGAAGACGGAAAAAAAAATCGAAAATGAAGTAACTGGGAGACTATATATCATAAATACAACAACCCTTCAGTAGTTGCATGAGGAAGCTATCGCAAACCCTCT
>JADBJO010001821.1:352500-355000 GCA_016801955.1 Conus betulinus
CTGCTAAGTCGTAGCCACGGGACCCTCTTCTTCAATTCTTTCATCTTAGTTAATTCATTTATCCATCAGCTTAAAACCATGCGTAGTGTGGTCTCAAAACTTAACGGATGTGAGGCAGCGTATATGGACTAGTCCGCACGCAGTGACGCCTCCTTGATGAAACCGACACTGAAACCGGAAGGAGTCAGAGAGAGAGGACGGAGTACGTTGTCGGATCGGAGTGCGGTTTGAGGAATGATCCAAGAGAGGCCAAAAAAAAGCAATCATCCAGGAAAGGGTAAAAAGCACATCAACTGGCAGTTCTAAATCTACGTTTTGCCTATGACCTTTCGGATGTAAAGTCCTTGACGACTGGCCGCGTGAATACGTCATTCTCAATATTTGAAACCTGAAAGAGCATGAAGAAAAAGGACTGTATCTTCTCCATTACGACTCGCCAAAATAGAAATATCGGTGATCTCTGGTTCCTTGGACATGTTGGTCTAACATTGGATTAAATCCATTCTGGGTAGCCACACCTCTTACTGTCAGTTCAGTATGTTTTCTCCCTGCCCCCCCCCCCCCCCCCCCCCCCCCCCCCCCCCCCCCCCCCCCTTTTTTCGTTTCTGCTCCGTACATTTCACGATCCTTTCTTTTTTGTTTTTGTTTTTTTTTTTTATTTCGCTGTCCAATCTTCTGTGCCACCTCAGTGGCAGTGCACCCACGCCGCTCATTCGGACACCCCGTCCACAGCCACAGCCGGTCATTCGCGCCGCAGCTCCGGCACCGGCAATCCACAGGGAGCAGTCAATGTCAAGTCGTACATAGACAACCACTGGAGGAGACATTGCACTGCTGCTGAGTCACTTCGGTGGAGTTCGGTGGCGCCTGTTCTGTCTAACATACGCAAGACACCACCTACTAGTCCCCTGTTGAGGACAATAGCAGTTGCGGAGCCGACCTGAGTGAGCTCTCCCACCGGAAGGCGCCACCACGTCTGTCCAACGGCAGCCCCCATGGACTCGTCGATACCAGTAACCCCGACGGAATCAAACCAAAGCCACAGACGTGGAGAGGACATGAAACTTGAGGTCACCATGAGAGCAGGGCATGAAGGGCTACAGAATTTGAGACTTGTTTATGCTGATCAATGAGAATGCGGATGATGAAGATGGTGCTACGGATTTCCATTCCAGTCTGAGACTGCATGACAGGGCTGTACTCTACGCTTCCTTTCATAATATATCCCGGCGTCAACCAGGTCCGAGAGATACAGACACCTGCATTGTTGGTCAGGAAATTTGAGCAACACTTTCAAAGACGCATCCATTAAATTGATGAAACTCGACTGTGTGGTCCTAGTCTTCCCACCTGAGCCGTAGTAACGAGCCCAACAGTAACGAGAATCAAGAGTTTTGAAACTGATTTTATCCTTTTTTCAAAATTTGCATTATGTATTATCAGTTCGTCTATATCCGCAATAACCCCTGTTAGAACACATACTCTATCCACGGAAGATGCCTTGAGTCTTTTGAGAATTTCTTTATGCGCCGATAGATTTTAAATTCTTAATAAGTTATTTTACAAGCCTGAATCTGAAATTTTACAAAACTTTAGTGACTTTAAATGTTAATGTTTTGTTAAGAATCCTCACCGTTTGATATAAACACATGATGATGGGCATGAACATGGAGAAGACAATGGAACTGAGTATACCACGACAGCACAGCATGATGCGCCATAGAATTTCATACTGTCCTTAATGTTTTTAGTGAGGATGAGAACGACCAAGATGATGCTATGGAGTCCCAATAATGGGTCTAAGACTGACAGTGCTGTATCTGTTCCTCCTTACACAACACAACAGGCCTAGAGCGTACCCATGAGAGATTCCTGCAGTATTGGCCAGCAAACCAGCTCTCACAAAGGATCCATCATGTGGAAGAACTTTGCATTTATGGTCCCGCTCTTCACATGTCAGCCCTATACCGCACTCACCTCTGATTACTGCTTGGTTATTTCAATATAAGCGCGATAAGCCCTTCTGAAATTTTAACAACTCATTCTGGAAAGAAAACTCATCTCACGTTTTTAATATTGATTGTGTAAACAAATCATACCATGTGCACCATCTTTACAGTATTACAGTTTATCAGAGAGTTTATCCAGCCTTTTTTTTTTTTCACACTCCTCATGGAAGTAACTGGGGATTTATTTCATATTCTTTTTTTATAAGAGCGACAGAAGGAAAAAGCGAAAGAAGTTTGCAAAAAGAATGGCAATTTTACAAAGAAATATGATATCTCTCAGGCCATTCACGAGCGTAAACCTAAATAATCACAATCTCTAACAAAGAAAGACATGAAAAAGCTACTTTCTACGTTCTTCACGTAATTCATCCCAGTTTTAATAGAATCTGAAAGGCGCACACATGCATACTTGCACAGAAAATTCGAGCCCATCATTCTCAAATGTCTCTTATGACAAAAGCAATATGTTAAATTGTCGAGCCCTTCCCAAG
>JADBJO010001821.1:370000-373310 GCA_016801955.1 Conus betulinus
ACACACACACACACACACACACACACACACACACACACACACACACACTTGCAAATGACTAATTAGGACCTGGTGTCAACAGGCCACCTGGAGAAGACCTCTGGAATTACCATCCAGAAGGACACATCGGGAACGGACCAACAGCCCAAAGGACACTCTGGGAACGGGACCAGAGTCCATGGGACACACCGGGAACGACTCGACAGCCCAGGGAACACACCGGGAGCAAGACCACAGCCCATGGACACACCAGGAATGGACAACAGCCAGGGGGGGTATACCGGGAACGGACTATAGCCGAGGGATCACATCAGAAACGGACAACAGCCCAGGGGACACTAGGAATGGACAACGGCCCAGGGGGTATACCGGGAACGGACTATAGCCGAGGGATCACATCAGAAAACGGACAACAGCCCAGGGGACACTAGGAATGGACAACAGCCCAGGGGGTATACCGGGAACGGACTACAGCCGAGGGATCACATCAGAAACGGACAACAGCCAGGGGACACTAGGAATGGACAACGGCCCAGGTGTCATACCAGGAATGGACAACAGCGTAGGAGTCACACCAGCAACGGACAACAGCCCAGGGGTCACACCAGAAGCTGACAACAGCCCAGGGGTTACACCAGGAACAACAACAGCCCAGGGGTCACATCGGGAACGGACAATAGCCCAGGAGACACACATTGGGAACAGACAACAGCCCAGGGGTCACACCAGGAACGAACAACAGCCCCGGAGACACATCAGGCATGGACAACAGCCCAGGGGGGTCACACCCAGAACGGACAACAGCCCAGGGGGAACGGACAACAGCCCAGGAGTCACACCAAGAACGGACAACAGCCCAGGGGTCACATCAGGAAATGGACAACAGCTCAGGGACTCACCAGGAACGGCAACACAGGCCACGGGGGCACTGGGAACGGACCACAGCCTAGAGAAGACACACCAGGAACGGACAACAGCCCAGGGGACACACCGGGAACGGAGAACAGCCCAGGGGACACACCAGGAACAGACAATAGCCTAGGAGTCACACCAGGAACGGACAAACAGCCCAGGGGTCACATCTGGAACGGACAACAGCCCAGCGGTCACATCAGGAACGGACAACAGCCGAGGGGTCACATTAGGAACGGAACCACAGCCCAGGGGACACAGCTGGGAACAAGATGACAGCCCAGGGGACACACCAGTAACGGGACCACATTTCAGGAGTCGCATCAGGACCGGAACCACAGCCCAGTGGACACACTGGGAGCAAGATGACAACCCAGGGGACACACCAGAAACGGGACCACAGCACAGGGGACACACCAGGAACAACAGGGCTGCCGAGTCGACACACAGTAACGACAGCCCAGGTGACACACAAGGAACGGGACCACAGCCCAGGGAAACACACCGCGAACAGGTCTACAGGGCAAGGGGATACATCATAAATGACAGGTACGCGCGCGGGCACAAACACACACACACACACACACACACACACACACACACACACACACACACACACACACACGCACACACATGCACATGCACACACACGCACACGCACACACACACACACACACACACACACACACACACACACACACACACACACACACACACACACACACACACACACACACACACACACACATACACACACACACACACACACTTGCAAATGACTAATTAGGACCTGGTTTCAACAGGTAACCTGCAGGAGACCTCTGGAACTACGATCCAGAGGGACACATTGGGAACGGACCACAGCCCGGGGGACATATAGGGAACGGACAACAGACCAGGGGACACATCAGGAATGGGAATACAGCCATGGGGACACTGGGAAGGGACCACAGTCCAGAAGACACACCGGGAACAGGACAACAGTCCAGGGGACACACCGGAAAGACAAGACAGCCCAGGGGACACACTGGCAGCGAGACGAAAGCCCAGAGTAGACACCAAGAACAGGTCTACAGGCCAGGGGATACATGCGAAATGACAGGTAGACGCGCACACAGAGAGACACACACCCACACGCATACACACACACACACACACACACACACACACACACACACACACACACACACACACACACACACACACGCACACACATAGACAGACAGACCAATAGACAGACACACACACACACACACGCGCGCGCGCATACACACACTCACACTTACAAATGACTAATTAGGACCTGGTTTGAACAGGCAGTCTAGAGGAGACCTCAGGGAGCTACCATCCAGAGGGACACATCGGAAACGGACCACAGCCCATGGGACACGCCGGAAACGACACGACAGCCCAGGGAACACACCGGGAACGCGACTCACAGCCCAGGGGACACACCGGGAATGGACAACAGCCCAGGGGACATACCAGGAATGGACAACAGCCCAGGGGTCACATCAGCAACGGACACAACAGCCCAGGGTACACGCCGGGAATGGACAACACACAGCCCAGGGGTCACACCAGGAATGGACAACAGCCCAGGGGTCACATCGGCAATGGACAACAGCCCAGGGGACACATCGGGAATGGACAACAGCCCAGGGGACACATCACGAAACGGACACCAGTCCAGGGATCACACTAAGAATGGACAACAGCCTAGGGGTCACACCCGGAACGGACAACATTTCAGGGGACACACCAGGAACGGGAACACAGGCCATGGTGCACTAGGAACGGACCACAGCCTAGAAGACACACCGGGAACGGGACAACAGCCCAGGGGACACACCGGCAGCGAGACGAAAGCCCAGCGGAGACACCAAGAACAGGTCAACAGGGCAGGAAATACATGCGAAATGACGGGTACGCGTGCACACACAGAGACACCCACCCACCCACACGCATACACACACACGCACACGCACGCGCGCGCGCACGCACACACACGCACACACACACACGCACACACACACACACACACACACACACACACACACACACACACACACTTACAAATGACTAATTAGGACCTGACTTGAACAGGCAACCAAGAGGAGACCTCAGCAACTACCACCCGGAGGAACACATCGGGAACGGACCACAGCCCGATGAACACGCCAGGAACGGGCCAACAGCCCTGGAAAACACACCGGGAACGGTCTCGAAAGCGCATCGGGATCGTGACCACAGCCCAGGGAACACACCGGGATCGAGACGACAGCCCATAGGAGACACCAAGAAGAGGTCTACAGGGCAGGGGATACACATGGGACAGGTCCGCGCGCGCGCACACACACACCGACACACGCGCCACACAATACACATACACCCACAC
>JADBJO010001822.1:5000-22500 GCA_016801955.1 Conus betulinus
AGAGCGAGACAGATCTTTGTTTATTTAAAAAGTGTTTGCCCACATGTAAAGAGTGTACCCATTATGTCGTATGCATCACTCATTAAGAAAAATATGCAAGCATTAGTTAGCAAACTGAAGATTCACACTCAAAACAAACAAATTTGAAATGTTAGTGATAATGCAGCGCAAAAAAAAGTAGACAAACGAATCACGAGACAAAACATGACACGTTTCGACCTCTTAGCTCTTCTTCAGGTAAGACACAAAACACTCAGGACAACGAAAATGACCAAAATGGAATGTAAGTGAATGCTCGTTCATATTCGTTGTCCTGGGTGTTTTGTATCTCTTGCCTGAAGAAGACCTAAGAGATCGAAACGTGTTGTGTTTGTCTTGTGATTCGTTTGTCTATTTTTTTTTTTTTAATTTGCGGTCAATTATCACTAAAATTTCAAAGTCGTTTGGATTTCCGCCTGTAGTCGCCACACTTTACAACAAAACAAAACACAAAATTGCAATTTTCGAGGCCCCAAAAGTTTTATACAAGAACAATTCCGCATGACTTCAGTCAGTAAGAGATGAATCATAAACTCGCTTTAAACAAAGATGGTGTTTTTATAATATACCGGCCTTAGAAAAAATTCCAGAATGTTTGCGAGTGGATGGCAGCATTTATCAAAATGAACTTCATTTTTTCTTCTGCGTGTCTGCGTAATGAACAAATCAAATTTTCAGTTTTAAAGATTTTGTACCAAAAAAACGACGGGCCATCATACTGGAAATTCTTCTCCTAAGTTTTTTAATGTGCTTCAAAGGTTGGTTTATATCTAACAACAAAAAAAGGCGTTAAACAAGGTGCATTGATAAACGTTCTGTGTGTTTCAAATCTTCCATTTTTTTATAGTCATCGTTCTATTAGACTACGAACAGTCTATCAGACGATTTATTTCAAATAATCTCATAAATATTTCAATCTCTGATTCATCCAGATTCAAAAACACAAACCACATCCTTTCCTTACTCTGACCACACAACTCCATCCGCCACCCCTGCTCATGTCACACCCCCCTTTCATCTCTCCCCTCTCTCTCTCTCTCTCTCTCTCTCTCTCTCTCTCTCTCTCTCTCTCTCTCTCTCTCTCTCTCTCTCTCTCATTATGTTTATAAATGTGTGTGCTAAAGTGTACGGCAAAAATGAATTTAAGCACTCTCGAATTTGTGTACTTGTCTCTCTTCAACGTCAAAAAATAAATGAAATATTTGCATGCAGGTATTGATGTCATGAATATGCTGTATGTCTCCTATTAATCTTGGAACTGAATGCATTCATACATCCAGTACTTGTGGATCAACATCTGTCACTACCCGAGACTTGGCACTCAACCTCGGTGTCTACATCATCTGCTAACGAACGAATTAGATGTAAGATTTTGACTCTACTCCTCTAAGATTCATAGGAAAGTCAGGCTGTATATAGATGCGTCCATGATGATCATGACTGCCGGAAGGAGTCGCTCTAACTGCGCCATGTCTCTCTCGACCTGAGATAATGACAATCGTCTGCAAGGTAACAATCCAAGTTGCCTGAGGTGACGGAGAGGCTCTGCCGGCTGAGGGGTATGCAAATGACGGATCATCACACAGACCCAGGAGGCTATCTTGTCCAAGATCTACGAAGTCTAACAAGGCAAAGGGCCGATACTACTGTGCCTCTGGGCAAAGTGTTCAGATTTAATGTTGTTTATAGACGTGTCAGTCTGCTATCTGTGAATACGATTTGCTTCCTAAGTAATGCCGATGATATCAGATGAAAGTGATGGTGAGAAGACCGACATTCTGACAACCACGTGAAACTCTCTCTCTCTCTCTCTCTCTCTCTCTCTCTCTCTCTCTCTCTCTCCTCTCTCTCTCTCTCTCTCACACTCACACACACACACACACACACACACGCGCGCGCGCGCGCGCGCGCGCGCGCGCGCGCACACACACACACACACACACACACACACACACACACACACACACACCACTCTCTTTCTCTACTTCTATGTCCAGGACGGGGGAAATCGTGATGGCATTGCTAAAGTGAACTAAGCTGATGTATTAGTCAGGCTTAACACACCAAGGTTATCTCTGCACTCATACACGCATATGCACACTCATGCACCCACCAGCCACTCACCTCTCTCTGGGAAAGGGACGTCACACATTCGCTTCTCTCTCCTAACAAGAACAAGAAATACAGTTTCTACGCAACCTACAATTACACATGAAAAATCCAATTACACAAAAAAGAATAATCAAGACATAAGAGATCAATATTTCCTAATCCCGGCTTTTTATACTAAAAAGGCTTTTTACCTGGCCAGGTTACACAGACACACACACACACACACACACACACACACACACACACACACACACACACACCACAGTTCTCGAACAAGTCACTTCAAATCTTCTTCAGCTTTGGGTGATGGTGGTTGACGCCTTTGGTTGTCTGGCACCAGGTTCTAGGATTGAGTCTTGTGGTCGTTTCTGGGGACTTGATGTAGAAATCTTCTTCCTCATCTTTTTCACCCACCTCTGGGTTTCGAATGCAATCTCTGTTTCTCAGCTTGTCCAGAATGCCTATGACCTAGCTGCCACTTCTATCAACAAGACCAAGTTTGTTTTTAAACTCTACTCTGTCCAGCTCACTCTTCTCACTCTCTCTCTCTCTCCTCTGTTCTTCTCTCTGTCTTGGTGTTGTTCTCCTCTTCCCTCTATCATGGTGTTCTCTTCTTGCCTTCTTTCGTTCTCCATTCAGTTTATATAGGGATGGACACAAAGGCAATCCTTTTAGGCCATGCCTTTGTCCATCTTGTTTCTCTACCACCTTGGTCGCATGCGCAATTAATTCCCCTCTAGGTACATTCTTCCACACATCAGCATCTACAGACATCCCTACAAAACAGCTTAGCAAACAACCACTTCACACCAAATGCACACTGAAAATTCCCGACGACTTTGGGGGCCACTTTCACCTCCTTGACCCATCTCGACCAAACGCGCTGGGTGAGGGTGCCGCTGCTGCTGATCAGGCAATTGACTGCTTCTGCACTACAGGCGGTCTTCTTGTCAAAAGCGCTGAAAGCCATTTGTGAGAGGTTTTGCTCCCTTGACAATTCCCCGCACTTCGAAGACAATGCCCTGCATTGGCTAAAACACATTCAAGGAGCCAAAACTCTCATCATTTTCTCATTTAAACCAACTCTGATTTAGGCCTTTCTTTAGCCTTCTTATACAGAACACACGCAATTCTATCTTGTATACAGAAAATAATCAAGAAAAGAAAAACACACACACACACACACACACACACACACACACACACACACACACACACACACACACACACACACACACACACACACACACGCGCGCGTTTTTAGTTTGTCAGTTGCTTGCAAACAGTACATAGCAAACAACAGAGAGAGAAATGTTGGACAAGTCTGCTAACTAGAACAGAAAGCACCAGTGCAGACGTACAGCCAGATAAATATAATTACAAGTTAAACACCATGTACAACGATAATGAATTGTCTATGTCTAGACAAAAAATGATTTTATGAATGTAAATTTAAAAATTTTTGTCGATTTGTCTTTCAGTTCCCAGTGTAGAAGACATGTAACGCACCGAGAGAGAGAGAGAGAGAGAGAGAGAGAGAGAGAGAGAGAGAGAGAGAGAGAGAGAGAGAGAGAGAGAGAGAGAGAGAGAGAGATGATTGATTGAATCTTTAATGGGTTGTGAAGGCACATTTAAGGCCAATTTACAATTCTGCCCACAATTCAAACAAGTAAACAAAAGCATGTTAAAGGAAAGAAAGAAGAAACTATAAAAAAAAAAAAAAAAAAAAAAAAAAAAACGATGACTTAACTATTCTTGTAAAGATTTTATACACACAGTGATAACCGTATTCTGACACACACACACACACACACACACACACACACACACACACACATGCTCGCGCGCGCATGCATGCACGCACGCACGCACGCACGCACGCACACACGCACACACACACACACACACACACACACTCACATACAGCAAAATACGAATAAATGATCGTAAAACACACACACACACACACACACACACACACACACACACACACACACACACAGAGTCACTTACATGCCTGCATATTTATGCGGAAATCGCATCGATGAGTATGCATAAGACAATAACAGTTAACATTACTCAGAGCCACTCATTCATATGCCCGTTCATCGGATTACTGATCGCCAGACACGCGTAGTCATATCGTAAACAATGGAAGGATCATGCACACAGTCACTTATTTCGAGTGTTGTTTGTCCGACCTGAAGAAGACCCAATAGGTCGAAACGAGTCGTGTCTGTTTTGTACTTTGTTTGTTCGTTTGGCGGCTCAGTACTTGTGTTTTTGCTATGTTTCAGTTTCCGGGTGCAATCACCCCACTTTGAAACCTAAATCAAGGGATCTGAAGCAGGCACCGGAGAATGTCATGGGCCGTGTCTTCAGACATCCACTTTGTGAACACACAGCGACAGCCAAAAGGGTTCAACAGCCGATCCCCTCCCCACTACTCCTCTTCACTTCCCACCTCTATCCGCCCAATGTTTTCTACCACCACTGCCACCCACTCTTCCACGCCATCCCCAACCCCCAACAGTGTCCACGTTATGAAAAGGGGCCACCAACTATGTCATCACGGCCCAGACCCGCTTTCATCCAGGCTTTTATGCCACCTAGGGGCCCGCCAATACCCTCCCACAGCTTTACTCCCCACCCCCCCCCCCAACCGTCATCCCCAGCCCCCCCACCCCCTCACCAGCCCCTCCCAGTCAAAAGCCTCCTCTGACAATTCTTCAACTATCTTTCCGCCGTCACAAGTTCCCGTCCATCGTGCGCGTCCTGTTTATGAAAGCAAGCAGAGGGGGGGGGGGGGGGGGGGGGGGTGATCTTGCCACTTGAGGCGTTTGTGGGGCGTGTCGGGGTGTGAGATGAGGCGTACTGTCTGTCGTCGACGTGTGTGAATGCTCTCTCTCTCTCTCTCTCTCTCTCTCTCTCTCTCTCTCTCTCTCTCTCTGGACGTCATTTATCAGCTGTAGTGAAATCTACGATGTCCCTTTGTAAATTCTGGTCAGTAGGCTTCCAGCAGCTGTGGAGCCTGAGGTCAGCCTGGCCGTGCCTTACTGACCGACAGCATGGTGTCACACCTGGGAATTGAAGGAGAAGGTTACAGTACGATCGTCGTCTTACCGTTCAAACCAGTAGGCTCCGTGTCAACAGCAAAGGCAGATCCTGCCTTGGATCAATGAAGGCACGTTCAGAATTACTGTAAGAAACTCCCCGGCTGGATACGACGAGATTAGGACAGAGCGGAGCAACAGCAACGGCCTGGACACGTAAGGGTCGGTCACGAAGATGACCTGAACAACCTGACAGTGCGTCTCACATAAAAGCGTCACCAAATACACGGGACTGGACGTAACTTACCTGTGTTACGGCCTTATCGGATCCTTAGCCTCAACGGATAGAACACGTTTAGGCTAGCACAGAGATAGAAAGATGAAGTCGCTGCATCAAATATAAGGCAGTGGCTGTCTCCTGTTCAGCTATGGCAGGCCCGGTCAGAACATAGTGACAGTGTAAATGTAGATCTTCAAGATAAACTTTAGTCTTTGAACACATCTGAATGTGGCATCAACGTGGATCCATGTCCCATTCCTGCAAACTGGCCTCGACATCGAGCCTGGCATGATACAGTACAGGCCGGTTTTGAGGTAAAGCGAATGTCACACCAAGTGAGTGTCTTGATCAAGCGCTGCTTTCGCGCTCGTTTTGTGTGTGTGTGTGTGTGTGTATGCGCGCGCGCGCGCGCGCGCGCGCGCGCGTGTGTGTGTGTGTGTGTGTGTGTGTGTGTGTGTGTGAGACCATCTAGGTGAGTGAGCACAAGAACAGACCATTCGCCCACTTTAGCAAAATGAAAATGCTTAACTTTTCAGGCAAATCACTCGCACAGCGATGGCGATCAGCCAGGCAGTGCAAAGGTGAAGGTCATACACAAGTGCTTTGCAGCTGGCATCTCCTCTAAACACGATTCGATGTTTTGTTTGTTGTAGTCCTTGTTTTACACTAAGATCGATCGGGAATTCGTCCTCGCGTTCAGAGTCTCTGTCAAACATGAATCTATTTATTTCGTACATTTTACTAAAGTAACGAAGACAGAATGCCTCAACATGCATTGACTAAACGACGTGGCGTGATTAGACAGCGCGTGAGGCAGGCTTTGTGGCCCAAGCTGAAAGAAGTGTGCAAAACTAGACGAATTACGGACTCCAACATAATATTCACAAATAACGAAAATGGAGATTCAGAAGCAAAAAAGTCAAAATTCAAATACTCTACTTTACTTTCTAATTCAGCCTCTTTTCGTTTAAAATGAATTTAACCTTTGGTACAAACATGGTAAATATTGTCTCAAAGGACGAAGGGTCAAAAAGGAAATCTTATCGAATTCTAATTAGCCATTTTTTGTGTTTTCCAGCACCAAAAAAAAAGTAAATTCATCTAATTGGTTACACAATTACTGCAACGTTCTCACTCACCTCTGCCAAACCGACGAATTAGATTCGCATGCGAGTCATGTGACCAGTCGATTTGCATACCACTTTCCTGGAAACTCGTCCGGCCTGGTGTGACACAGAATGGCGAAGAAAAGGAGAAAGTGAGCGAAAAAACAAAATGTTCGTCTTGCGCTCGAGTCAGACTCCACCAATATGACAACGGCTTTAGTGCGGTGAAGAAATGTGATTTTGTGTGTATGTCTACGCTAACAGATCGGTCAATGCGGAGACGTCTGTCAGATACACAGGAACAAAACGTTCTGCAAAGCAGGTACTCCATCAGTCAGATTATATCAACATGCTGCTCTGTGACTGTGTGAGACAGATGACATTGTACTTAAATATCTCGGTGATGGATCTTCGGGTGACGGTGCGTGCTTTTCGATACATCAGCCAAGAAGCCTTGTGCAGAGCGTGTTGAAACTGGCCAGCCCGGAAAGAAAAGCACATCCGCAACTTCGCACACACTGACACCCGCGCACGTGTGGACTGCACGCACTTCGCGGCCTAAATCCAGTTCTGTCTGGGGTGACAGCGTCTCTTGCTCTGACGGAACAACACGGATTCGCTGATTCGGTGATTCTGTTACTGTTCATGTTTATGTCAAGTGGTTTGGGAAAAAGTGCTTGACATCATTTCCATGTCAATAAGAAAGCGACGCGTTTTCCACTGCACACATAAACTGCTTCGCTAAATGGGCTGTGCGGTGCAATGACAATAAGCGTCGTTCTTCCCACTCCACACCCCACCCCCCCCCCCCCCACCCATCTCCCTCTCCATTTCCCCTCTGTGTGTGTGTTTACGTGAGAGAGAGAGAGAGAGAGAGAGAGAGAGAGAGAGGGGGAGAGAGAGAGGGAGGAGGGAGGGAGGGGGGTGCCGGCAAGAATCCTCTCCATTATCAACAATCTTAGCATTTCCTTTGTTTAGCAAGATACACCGGATTATGCCAGCTGAAGAACGCACGATCGTCTCTGGAATGTTTGTCTTGCCACATTTTGACACACGTGCTGTCTCTGTTGTCTTTCAAAGATAGTAGAGCCAGCATTTTTATTTAATAACCGAATCAAATATTTCACATGTTCTGTCTTCGGTGTGGGTGGTTATTATGCTTTATGTTTGATCAATCTTTCTTTTCAAAACTTGACTTCATTGGAGTTTCCTACTTCATTAAAGCCCTGGTCTGATCCCGTGACTGGCTGAGCTTTAAGTACCATGGCTTGACTCAGAGATGGTAACAAACAGAACCACAAGTCATCTTTGTGCTGCGTATTAAACAGCCTCCAAGCCTCCCCCCCCCCCCCCTCTCTCTCTCTCTCTCTCTCTCTCTCTCTCTCTCTCTCTCTCTCTCTCGTCTCGTGGTGTCTACACACTAAGTATAGAGCAAACAAACGCTTGCCACCCTTCAGGCCCATAAAATTCACTCGTGACTGAATCTCCGGGTTTAATGAACCGGAAGTTGTGACTTTGATTTCCGGTCGAAACATGGCGGGTGGTGTGATTCTCCTATCTGTCTTGACAACAGTCTGGCCGGTTCTTTGCCCCTGTAAATAACGCTTCAGTTGTTGTAGCGTCAGTGCTGTGCCGTCCAGGGCAAGGCGTTCTACTTCCCACCCTCTCCTTTCTTCCTTCGTGTGTGTATTGTGTGGATCTTGGTCTGTAATATCAGGAATGAGCGCTTAAAGGGACGGGAACAAACAGGGTGTCAGGGGACATGTTAAGGTGGAGGGACAAAGTCTATTTATTAACTGTTGAGCTTCAGTTTCAGTCATCATCTTTCATGTTAATGTTGCTCTTTGTTTGGTTTTTGTTTTTCCCTCTTTTTGTTTTCTTTTTCTGCTCTCTCTCTCTCTCTCTCTCTCTCTCTCTCTCTCTCTCTCTCTCTCTCTCTCTCTCTCTCTCTCTCTCTCCTCTCTCTCTCTCTCTCTCTCTCTCTCTCTCTCATTTGTGTGGTGTTTAGACAGAAAATATTAACTTATTTCAGAACTTTTCTTTGCCTTTTCCTCATCCTGGTATTACAAACGCCCATACACGATAAGTCTTATATCGAGTGAACAAAGGTATGCAGAAGTAAAAGACAGACAAACAAGATTATGAGAACAGGGGAGGGGAGGAATGAGGAGTGGAAGTAACGAATGATGTTGGATGGGGAAAGGGGATAGCATGTAACAAGGTGGCTGAGTTTAACAGTGCTCTCCAAATTGAGAACACACACACACAACAGAGAGAGAGAGAGAGAGAGAGAGAGAAAGAGAATGCAGTCAACAATACAAGTCACGCTACAAAATGTTACAAAATATGATGTCTTATAATGCATGCAACATGTTACAAAGCGGAGTGCTTCAACAAGGTACGTCTGAATATGGCTCTGCAGGAAGTGGCACATCTTTAAAAATAAGAATAGTGTGCTCAATGGGGACCGGAATAGTTCAGTTGATAGAGCGCCGGACTAGTGATCCTGGGGTTGTGGGTTCGAATTTTGGTACAGGGGGATTTTTTTTTCCCTCGGAGTTAACATTGGTTCTGACTCATTCCCCATACAGTCCTTCGAATGAGACTATAAACCAAGGTTCCGTGTGTGAACGCATGCACATCTTGCACACACGTAAAATCCCATCAACAACTTTCGGAAGGGAAGGCCATTTTGGCCGTTGGTATAGATGACACGTTACACATAGCATGCATCTCCCCGAAGATGGAGTATGGCTGCCTCAATGGCGGGATAAAAAAAAAACACGGTCATACATACAAAACTCCACTGCCTGTCTATACAGGTAGTATCCGCAGGAGTATCAGCCTGCCAACGCAGAAAGAAAGGAAAAAGAAAGTATTTATGTGTATAGGTATATAGTAAACGCAAGTGAAGAACTGAGCAAAGAAGAAGTTAACAAACTAACTCACCAATACAGTTTGCATGGTATGTGCTTCGTGAAAACATGATATACACTTATTTTGTCACAGTATGGATTCCATATAATAGTAGTTCACTGATATAAGATGAAAAATGAATATGGTTTTATTCAGATTTTTTTTGTTGTTTATATCACTACTTGATTACGTTCGCCTGTATGTACAATGAAAGCGTTCATACTGGACTGGTGTAAATTTCAAATTTTTAAACAGCAACCTATCACACTATGCTCATAGGAGAGAGAGAGAGAGAGAGAGAGAGAGAGAGAGAGAGGGGGGGGGGGGGTATTTGTATATTTGCATTTCGTTATCTGTTTATGCTATATATAAACATTTATTTGTTTTGGGTGTGTGTGAGAAGAAGAGTGAGTGAGAAAGAGAGAGAAGAGAGAGAGAGCGTGTGTGTGTGTGTGTGTGTGTGTGTGGGCGCGTGCGCGCGCGCGCGCGCGCGGGCGTGTGTGTGTGTGTGTGTGTGTGTGTGTGTAAGAAAAAGAACAGACCAACAGAACAATTGTATGGCCGGCCCTACATACGATGCTGTCGCAGTGATTTTGGTTTCGATTTCTTCTTCACATGAATGCCGGTGACGGGTTCAATTCAAATCCTTCGATGTCGGCAAGTTCTCAGGGCTGTCGCTGGATTCAGGGCAGGCTGAGAGGGGCGGGGGGGTGGGGATGGGGGACGAGGTTCCAGGTTTTCTGTCCCCTCTCCTCCCTCCTATCACCCTGGCCGGCAAAAACTGCAAAATGGGAGGACCCCCCCCCCCCCCCCCCCCCCCCCCCCCCCCCCCCCGACATTTATTTACCCCCCCCCCCCCCCCCTTTATAACTGATCCGGCCCTGGAATGGGTGGTGATAAAACCCTCCACATCTGAGCACTGGTTGTCGTCACCAGGGGACATAGTGGGTGGTGTCCTGCGTCTGGTGGGTCAGAACAGGCGCCTCTGACAACCACTGTGGTGAGTCACTCAGCAGTAGCACACTGTCTGTTCTATGCAATTACCCGCATAACAACCGCAGATTCCCAGCTCTCTGTGATGTCCTGTTCCAGCGGCTGCCATAGGACGAAGCTGGATGTGGCTGTGTACGGAGGAGGCGGACTGAGCAGCATGGCAGGAGGGCCACTGAGAGGGTCGGCAGATAAAACGGAGGGCCCGGGGGAGGGGGGGGAAGGGGGGGAGGTTGAAACTGAGCGTGATCAAGTCATGTCATTTACATTCCAGCCAGCCACGTAGGTCAGTCAGAGTAGGTACAAATTCAGCATACTCTAGCATAGTCTTTATACAGTAACTGTGTTTGAGATAGGGGGAAGCGGGATGGAGGTTGTGGAGCAAGAGATGGATTGTTTTGTAGGTCCAACAAAATGTGGAGCAATACAATACAGTTAACATACTGCGGAGCAATACAATACCGTTGGCATACCATATTGTGGAGCAGTACAGTACAGTAGGCATACCATACTGCAGAGTAGTACAATACAATAGGCCTAACATACTGTGGAACAATACAATACCGCAGGCCTACCATACTACGGCGAGATACGGTACAATAGGCCTACCATACTGTGAAACAATATAGTAGAATGCAGTAGCCTACCTTAATGTGGAACAATACAGTACAATGTAGTAGGCCTACCATACTACGGAACAATACAATACAGTAGGCCTACCATACTGCGGAGCATACAACACAATAGGCCTACCATACTGCGGAGCAATACAATACAATACAATAGGCCTACCATACTGCGGAGCAATACAATACAGTAGGCCTACCATATTGCGGGGCAATACAATACAGTAGGCCTACCATACTGCGGGGCAATACAATACAGTAGGCCTACAATACTGCGGAGCAATACGGCACAGAAGGCTACCATACTGCGGAGCAATACAATACATTAGGTCTACCATACTGTGGAACAATACATACAGTAGGCATATCATACTATGATGCAACACGGTACAGTGGGTCTACCATACTGCGGAGCAATACGTTACAGCAGGCCTACCATAGAGCGGAGGAATACAATACAGTAGGCCTACCATACTGCCGAACAATAAAATACAATAGGCCTACCATACTGTGGAACAATACGGTACAGTAGGCCTACCATACTGTGGAACAATACGGTACAGTAGGCCTACCATACTGTGGAACAAAACAATACGATAGGCCTACCATACTGCGGAGCAATATAATACAGTAGGCCTACCATACTGCGGAGCAATACAATACAGTAGGCCTACCATACTGCGGAGCAATACAATACAGAAGGCCTACCATACTGCGGAGCAATACGATACAGTAGGCCTACCATACTGTGGAACGATACAATACAGTAGGCCTACCATACTGCGAAGTAATGCAATGCACGCCAAGCTCTAAGCGCTTTACAATCACACTCGTTTACACAACGGGCTGCCTACCTGGGTAGTGCCGACTGAAGAGCTGCCAGCTGGCGCTTCATTCAGTCGTTTCCCGTGTCATCCAGTCAGTATCGTTCAATATCGATCACTCATTTTCCTTACTTCCTTCATTCTTTCCATTTCTCACTCAGGGTGCATGCTATGTGTAACGTGTCATCCATACCAACGGCCAAACTGGCCTACTCTTCCGAATGTTGGTGATGGGATTTTACGTGTGTGCAAGATGTTATGCGTGCGTTCACACACGGAACCTCGGTTTATAGTCTCATTCGAAGGACTGTATGGGAAATGGAGTCAGAACCAATGTTAACTCCGAGGGAAAAATCCCCCTGTACCGAAACGCCCCGGCGGAGGACAATACAGTATCATGATTAATAGCAATACAATACAGTATCATGCTGAATAGCTATACAATACAGTATCATGATTAATAGCAATACAATACAGTATCATGCTGCATAGCAATGCAATACAATATTATGCTGAATAGCAATACAATACAATACAATACCATGCTGAAAAGCAAAACAGTATCATGCATGCATAGCAATACAATACAATACCATGCTGAATAGCCATACAATACAATATCATGCTGAATAGCAACACAATACAGTAATGCTGAATAGCAATACAACAGTATTATGATGCATAGCAAAACAATACAATATCATGCTGCATAGCATAATACAATACATATCATGTGAAATAGCAACACAATACAGTATTATGCTGAATAGCAATACAATACAATATCATGCTGCATAGCAATACAATACAATATCATGCTGCATAGCAATGCAATACAATATCATGCTGAATAGCAGCATAATACAGTATTATACTGAATAGCAATACAATACAGTATCATGCTTGCTGCAGAGCAACATAATACAGTATTATTCTTCAGAGCAATATAATACAGTATCGCATTGCAGAGGAAAAGAATAAAGTATCATGCTGCACAGCAACACAACACAGTATCATACTGCATAGCAGCACAGTACAATACTATCATACTGCATAGCAATACAGTACAGTATCATACTGCTGAGCAATACAACGCAGTATCATACTGCATAGCAATACAGTACAGTATCATACTGCTGAGCAGTACAATGCAGTATCATACTGCATAGCAATACAGTACAGTATCATACTGCTGAGCGATACAATGCAGTATCATACTGCATAGCAATACAGTACAGTATCAAACTGCTGAGCAATACAATACAGTATCATACTGCATAACAATACAATGCAGTATCATACTGCATAACAATACAATGCAGTATCATACTGCACAGCAATACAATGCAGTATCATACTGCACAGCAATACAATGCAGTATCATACTGCTGAGCAATACAATTAGTATAGTATCATACTGCAGAGCAGTACAATACGGTATCATACTGCAGAGCAGTACAATACGGTATCATACTGCAGAGCGATACAATACAATATCATACTGCAGAGTAATAATTACAGTATCTTTCTTTAGAGCGACACACTCTCTCTCTCTCACTCTCTCTCACTCTCTCTCTCTCTCACTGTCTGTCTGTCTGTCTCTCTCTCTGTCTGTCTGTCTCTCTCTCTCTCTCTCTCTCTCTCTCTCTCTGTCTGTGTGTGTGTGGTGTGTGTGTGTGTGTGTGTGTGTGTGTGTGTGTGTGTGTGTGTGTGTGTGTGTGTGTTCTGTCTTCTGTTTCATCTTTTTAACCCAAGAAAGCACACCAAGAAAGTTTGTAATCTCTCTCTCTCTCTCCTCTCTCTCTCTCTCTCTCTCTCTCTCTCTCTCTCTCTCTCTCTCTCTCTCTCTCTCTCAAGACTAAGAAAACGTAAGAATATGAAAATTGTGAGTACATGTAGAAAATAGTTTATAGATAAAGTAAGAGGTGGCTTTGGGCATGGCAATACATAAAAATTCACAGAATATTGATATTGAGCGCCATGAGAGACAGACAGACAGACAGACAGACAGACAGACAGACAGACAGAGGTCCAAAATGAGACAAGTGTTTTGTGCATCAAGATTCTGAAATGTGAGAAGAAAATCGTTCTTTTATCAGTGATGATCAGAGAGAGAGAGAGAGAGAGAGAGAGAGAGAGAGAGAGAGAGAGAGTACATGAAATAGCCATGTATTTGATAACGCTGAAAGTGATTGAACTTAACCTTGCCGCCGAAGAGAAGAAAGAAAAACACAGAGACAAGGAACTGCAACACAATCAAAGGCAGAAACATGATAAGAATACGTTTACGCACGGCTAGGTCGGCGCACGGAAAGGGGTGTCATTAACCGAGAAGTGCTATTGAGACGTGACGCTGTTGAATCGGGGTGCGATTGAGGCGTAGCGATTTAAAAAAAAAAAAAAAAAAGGGAGGGGGGGGGGGGGGGGGGGGGGGGGGTGGGGGGGGGGGGGGGGGGGGGGGGGGGCTACACATAGCGCGCTATTGCGTCGTGATAATAGTATTTAGAAGCGCTATTGGAACGTAGCAGGAATGAACGTAATGATAATAGTCGGTATCACCATTAGCATGTAGCTCTGAAAACATATAGCCCTATTGACATGTCGCCCTGTCAGTACGCACAAAAAACTCGAAGCGTTCTTCAAATCTCCCGACCTTCATTTGGGTGGTATGGTAAAACGACATCCTCTTTCAGACACACCCCGGGACAAAAAAAAGGACAAGTCATACTGTTTATAGTGTTGCCAGCCGTAAGGGCCATTTCGGGGATGGAAGATCTTTTTTTTTTTCTCAAAAACAGCCAAATAGTTAAAAAAAAAAAAAAAATTGGGAGACGAAAGACATGTGTTGGATAAATCGCCTTTTTTTTTTTGGTTTCTCTCTAGTTCCAGTTCACAAGTTCCTATCAAAGAATGATAATTTGAAGGGTATTGCAACAAAGGAAAAATAATGTGAAATCGTGGCTAAGCTGATTTTTTTTTTTAATGTGACTATGTATGTAAATGCCCAACTTTAAAAAAAAAAAAATAAATAGATAAATAGGTAAGTAGGTAAATTAGAATGCCCAGATACATTAGAATCCTTGCCCAGTTCAGCTTCACAAGTAACAAAAACCTATACTGTTTCCACTATAATTTTACTCTTCTTTGGAGTTAAATAGCGCTGTTTGCATTTACTTCTCTTTATCAATTATCTTTGATGATGGCCTGATATTGCGATCATCGAGTCCCATATGGAGAGTTCAACACCTGGTCTCTTTTGCTTGTTTGTATTTCTGTTCATTCTTTGACCATAGACTTTGCAGGTCTAAGTGAAAACAGAACTCTATTGTCAATTTTGTGTTGTGTGTCTTTGGTCCTGTAGGTGCCTTTACGGGGTTTGAATGTTTAAATTGTGACATCAATTTTGACAATCAGGCAGAGAGACTTGCAGCTGGAAAACACAGAGAGAAATGAAAGTATGTGTGTGTGTGTGTGTGTGTGTGTGTGTGTGTGTGTGTGTGTGTGTGTGTGTGTGTGTGTGTGTGTGTGTGTGTGTGTGTGTTTGTGTGCGTGTGTCTGTCTGTCTGTCTGTCTGTCTGTGTGTGTCTGTCTATGTGTGTCTGTGTCTGTGTGCGTGTGTCTGTGTCGGTATGTCTGTGTCTGTCTCGGTGTGTGTGACACAGAGAGAGACACACACACACACACACACACACAGACAGAGACAGACAGAGAGAGAGAGAGAGGGGGGGGCATGGATAGTGGGGGGAGGGGGGGCATGGATAGGGGGTAGGACCAGGACAGAAAGGGGGGTCACCACACATAGACATGCGCAGGCAGACACAGAACGAGACACGACGAATGAAAAACCTCATGTTGTTGATCGTCCCGCCGACTCCAAGGGTCATGTAAGGGCAATGACTCCAAGCAAATTGTGTGTGTGTGTGTGTGTGTGTGTGTGTGCGTGTGCGTGCGTGCGTGCGTGTGCGCATGTGTGCGTGCGTGCTTGTGTGTGTGTGTGTGTGTGCGTGCGCGCGCGCGCGCGTAGGTGTGTGTGTGAGAGAGACAGACATACAGACAGATCGGAAAGGGCGAGGAAGGGAGGGAGAGAGGAGTTACGTTCAGAGAGAGGAAGAAGAGAGAGAGAGAGGAGGCAGGGGGAGAGAGCGGAGACAGAGAGACAGACAGTCAGACAGACAAACGGTGAAATACTCCATTGCCTCCAACTCCACCTGGCCCCGTGCTCTAATACTGTGGCGCTCTTTGTGTGCTGGCCCTTTCAGGACAATCATGGGCCACGACAATCACCAGCATAGCGGGCTGGGGTGGAGGGGTGTCTGTGAACCAAGCACTGGCTGACGACCCCACTGCTGCAGGCAATCAAGTCTATGGCGGGCAGGAGTGAAAGCCACCGACCACATGTCAATGTCCGTCCAAGTCTCAAAGAAATTGAACATAAGAATAGCGAACAAGTGTTTGAGAGATTGGGGAGGGGTGGGGGATGGAGGAGAGAGAGAAAGGGAGAGACAGACCGACAGACCGACAGACAGATAGACAGACGGAAGGGAGAGTGAGATGGGGAGCAGATAGACAAGAAGAAAGAAACAGGTACAGGCAAATACGCTCTCGCTCTCTCTCTCTCTCTCTCTCTCTCTCTCTCTCTCTCTCTCTCTCTCTCATCACACACACACACACACACACACACACACACACACACACACACACACACAAACACACACACACACACACACACACACACACACACACACACCACTACCACCACCCGCCGCCGCCGCCGCCGCCGCCGCCGCCGCCACTATGATGGCGACCACGACGACGAACTACATAGCAGCTCACAGACACAACTACTTGAACAACTGTCGGCGCTGCGGGAGGGCTGCACACGAGTTGCGACACATCATGCCGAAATGAGCAACACGTTATCTCCCTTTTCTGCCTGACATACTATAGTGTCAGAAATACAGCTCAAAACTTCTTTGCGCGTGAACTCGTTTTTACGTGTTCAGTTTCAGTTTCATCAAGGTGGCGTGCGGACTAGTCCATATATGCTACACCACATCCGCTAAGTTTTGAGACCACACTACGCATGATTTTAAGCCGATGGATAAATGAATTAACAAACAAGATGAGAGAATTGAAGAGAGAGGTCTCGTGGCTACGACTTAGCAGATGTCTTAGATGTGGTAATCTGGCGAATTATATGTCATGAGGGTAAGAACGGCGCTACATGTAGGGCACGTGGTGATGTTTCCTTTTACAATCAAACAGCAAGCGAAGAGAGTTTGTTACAAATTCTAACATAACAGAAAATGTTGTTTCAGATCGGCCTATACCATTTCTGCTTGGCCTGCAATAGCGAAAGCTGCGTGAAACAAACACTAAAATCGCGTAAGGTGGATCTCAACAATAGTCCTTTTTTTTTTTTTTGGGGGGGGGGGGGGGGGGATGGGGGTTGGGGGGGGGGGGGGGTCACTAGTCTAGTTGCCAGCGGTGCAGTGCAACAGTTCAAAATATGCCAACTGGCTGGAAGTATGTTGCCGTAAGGTTTGGTTTTTAA
>JADBJO010001822.1:27500-37500 GCA_016801955.1 Conus betulinus
TAAAAAAACATGTTCCTAAAAAATTCATTTGGAATAATGAAGATGCTAGTTTGCCTCGCGACACGTTTTTGTAGTGAAGAAATTCGTACGAAGATAGATGCTGCTATAAGTTTATTAATATGGATGTGATTTATGCGCTAAACATGTTTAATGATTGCATGAAAGAAAGTGCAGACTGTGTGAGAAGATGTGTACACACACACACACACACACACACACACACACAACACACACACACACACACACATATATATATATATATATATATATATATATATATATATATATATATATATATATATGTGTGTGTGTGTGTGTGTGTGTGTGTGTGTGTGTGTGTGTGTGTGTGTGTGTATGTATGTATGTATGTATAGTAGTAAAGCATCTTGTGAGTGTATGACTAAAGAATGTGATGCTAATAAAACAGAAGCCATGAGACTACTTCGTATCAGTTGTGCACATTGAGAACAGAATACAAAAATACTTACTCAGTTGCAAGGCGAGAATGTTAACATTCATTAAAGAGATAAGAGAAAGACGTCAATAATTAGTTACTTCAAAGACCCGTAACGTCTATAAACTATCAAAAGGAATTTGGGGATTCTATTTCGAGAATTTCTGTCAAAGAAAACAGCCTAGAAATAACAGTACTATTAATACATGGTTTTAAGCATTTTCAGGCTCCTCTAGATACAGATGTTAGTAATATGTGTGCTGACGAAAACACTTGAGATGAACAATGACAGTTATGTGAACCGACCAGTTACACAAGAAGATGTATTATTAGGGTATAGAAAACTCAAAAATCGCAAGGCCGCTGGCCCTGACAGCAATCTTGGTGAACTGTTTTTTTAAACATACCTCTGATCAAGTAATGCAATCCTTTCTGAAATTGTTTTATATACTATTTGATAATGGCACGTTTCCATAAAACTGGACTCAATCAGTTATTTTGCCAATTTTTAAAGAGCGTAATGCTCATAATCTCGACAGTTATAGACGGATCTATGTTGATTATAAAAGTAGTTAACTCTTTGGGATGATTAAGTGTAACAGACTGTAAGTATGGGTAGAGGAAAATGATATCACAGGTGATTACGAAGCATGCTTTAAAATGGTTACTCAACCACTGACATGTTTTCTCTGCTTGCGCTTGTGCAGAAGCAGTTTTATTGCAATAGGAAGTTATACGTAACTTTCATAGATTTCGAAAAGGCATTTGACTCCGTTGATAGAATCTCATCTAGACTTTCTTGAAAAAAAAAAAAACGGTATGAAAGGTAAATTTCATAAATGTAACAGAATAATGATAGATAAGGTAAGAACCAGAGTTCGTTGTGGAACGAAATTTACTGACTATACCAATTGTTCCAGAGGAAGCAGGGAGATGCGTGCAGTCCTGTTTTATTTTCTTTGTTTATTAATGAGTTGGCACTTGATGAAATCAGCAATCCTAAACATGGTGCTTCATTATCACTCAAAGTCTTGAAGTGTTTATTATTTTGTTCGCCGATGATGTTACTTCGATATCTGAAACTGCCTAAGGTTAAAAACACAGTTGAATAGCTTGCATCGAGCCGCTAAATCACTACAGTTGAAAGTGAATATGGAAAAAAGCAATATCATAGTATTTCGTAAAGGGTAAATATTTAAGTGTAACAGAAAGGTGGATACACGATGGTATTCCTATGCCAGTCGTCAATGCTTATAGATATGTAGGTATCTTATTCTCAACACGTTTGAGTTTTACTGGTGTGTGCAAAGACCTTTCAAGTAAGGCAAAAGAATGTTTTGCTTTGCACATGAAAAAGTTATATATTCTTAATCATATTTCATATACGCTATTTATAAAACTGTTTAATACTCAGGTTCAGCCTGTAGTACAGGACAGCTCTGAGCTATGGGAATTAGAAAAAGCGGCTGTCTATTGCGAATCTGCCCATACATCTTTGTTCTGAAGAGGTGTCTAGGTGTAGACAGACGAACTCTAAATGGATCTTGTTTACGGCGAAACTGATCGATTTCCAATTAGCATTGTTTCTGCTGTCAGATGCATCCGCTACTGGCTCAAATTGATGCAAATGGTAGGCTTCAGAATTCCACCTACGGCGTTCAATATGTTACATGACTTACATACCAACGTAAAAGCAACTGGGGTGACCAAAGTCCCCCTCCGTGGCTGAATATGGATTTGGATTTGTTTGGCTGAATCAAGGGGGGATGGTAGTATTGAAGAGTTTCTGTGTCTTTTCTGTCAACGGCCGGTTGATTGCATATGGCAGAAATGATCTAATCATATCTATAACCGTGACAGACCTGATTTTTTACGAAACGTTTGCGACGTTCATGATCTGAAAACTCACTTATCCCTAGACAAAGGCAGGTACCTAAAAAACACGTAACAGCAAAATTCAGTTTAGGAATATCTGCATTAGCGATCCATCCATCATTTTAGATATCGGTCATGTAAAAATTACCATTTGCTTTGAACTTTATGTAAAGAATCAAAGGAAACCGAATTACACTTCGTCCTATCCTGCCCTGCTCCCATGAGCTGTTGAGAAAACTTTATTAAGCTCAAGATACCACAGGCAGCCATCTTTGTTTAAACTGAGCCTATCCTGTTCAGCCACTTAAAATTTGTTAATTGTTTTTGTTTCAATCCTTTAAGGATAGAGAAATTTTCACTTCACGAAATTGCTTTCGAATCATCCGTGTTTCGTTCAGTAATTCAGTTCCATTGTTTCTAACTGTTATGCTATGAATGTTCACATACCCCTTCATTAGGGACCTTGCCCTGTTATATGTATAAATCAACTGAATCTCTCTCCCTGTCTCTCTCTGTCTCTCTCTGTCTCTCTCTCTCTCTCTCTCTCTCTCTCTCTCTCTCTCTCTCTCTCTCTCTCTCTCTCTCTCTCTCTCTCTCTCTCTTAGAATTTTCTCATGCATGTTCACCACTTCATGAGGGAAGAAGGGCTGAAGGTTGTCTATCAGGAAGGCTACACCAAAACTACCCAACCAACTGCAACCAAATGTAGCGGAAAGACTGCATATAGACCCAAAGTGGACCATTATCATTATAATTATAATGAATTATATTGAACCATTCAATCGTGCAGCCAAAATGAAGGTCAGGATCTGTTCGATGAAATTCCTCATGGAGCCTCAACATTATGAGCTGACTGTTCGGTAAGACTTGACAGCATTTTTTACACAGAGAGAGAGAGAGAGAGAGAGAGAGAGAGAGAGAGAGAGAGAGAGAGAGACAGAGACAGAGAGAGAGACAGAGAGAGAGACAGAGAGAGAGACAGACAGACAGACAGACAGAGACAGAGAGAGAGACAGGAGAGAGACAGAGAGAGACAGAGAGAGACAAAGAGAGAGAGACAGAGACAGAGAGACAGACAGAGAGAGAGAGAGAGACAGAGAGAGAGACAGAGAAAGGCAGACAGACAGACAGACAGAGACAGACAGACAGAGAGACAGGCAGACAGACAGAAAAGTGGACGGAAGAAGAACGAGTGGAAGGAGTGGGCTGGGTGGAGGGGTAAGGGGAGGGGGAGCACTTTTGTTACGTTAGAGGGCTTTGTTCGTGTGGAGGGTTCCTCTTCAGGCAAATCAACGCACGCTGTAATACCGCTGTCATATGTCCGGAGTCAGTTACTCTGTTCGTTTGTTTTCATCGTGCAATGTTCTGATATGCCAGCATGTGCGCACATGTACGCTTGCATTGTGTGTGTGGGGGGGGGGGGGGGGGGGTGAGAGAGAGAGAGAGAGTGTGGTGTGTGTGTGTGTGTGTGTGTGTGTGTGTGTGTGTGTGTGTTGTGTGTGAGAGAGAGAGAGAGAGAGAGAGAGAGAGAGAGAGAGAGAGAGAGAGAGAGAGAGACTCAGACCAAAATTGTAATTGTCACAAAAAACCTTAAGAAGTTTATGAACACATGTGTGCGTATGCGTGCGTTAGTCTGCGTCTGCGCGTATGATAGACAGTGTGTTTCTCTGTGTTATTAGAGAGACAGACAGACAGATAAACAGACGGACAGACAGACAGATGGAGCGTGTGCCTTGTCTATCCGAGTGTGTGTGTGTGTGTGTGTGTGTGTGTGTGTGTGTGTGTGTGTGTGTGTGTGTGTGTGTGTGTGTGTGTGTGTGTGTGTGTGTGTGTGTGCGCGCGCGCAAGCACCACACGTTTATGTATGACTACCACTTTGCTGAAAGACAATCAGCTGCGGAATCAACGGTGAACACACATTGTCCCTCTGATGGTATCAGTACCCCCGCCAACTCTGGGTCCCATCTCTGCGGTCTCTGGTCGGGTGGACAGACAGGCACTCAGGCAGGTGCAAGAGTGGCACCTCACGTGGGAGTGACTGTCTGTTGTTAAGGCAAATGAAACAAACTGCAGCGTTACCAGAACCAGACGAAAAAGCAGAAGAGCGCACCAAAACAAAGTGAAATAACACAGTTTTAATGCACGACACAAAACAGGACAAAAAATTTTCGGCAATAAGCCTTCCTCAGCGACAAAAAAAAAAAATAAAAACAGTACAGACATTAATATGCGCAATACTCCCCTTGTGAAGCCAAAGTCTGTTGTTAATACATATTGTAACACATTTCCGAAAAAATCACATACATAATAAGAGAAAAGGTAATATATTGATAGTTCTGAGATGACAGAAACAGTTAACGAATAATGACAAAATCAAACAGGCTGAATATACATATGGACATGGACAGTGAATGTGAAGGAAACGGGTGGCACAACAGGCAGTTGGACCTGTTCATAGCCTGTCAAGCGTTGCAAATACTGATTTGCAGCAACTCCTTTCTGTGTTCAGCTTGTACAGATTAATGTCAATAAATGCATTATGTTGTTCACTTCCAGATTGTTCGTTCAGTAGCCTCTAAAACACACAATATATGTGGTAAAAGTTTATCTATTTTATATCGGTGTATGTATAGCTTGGCAAACATTATGACTGGATCAAAAATAGAATCAGTTGTAAGACGTTCATGCACACAAAACATAATAAGATCACGTGACATCTGAACATTGTGTGCACTTCTTCCACACTCTTCATTCAACAGTTTTCTTTCCCAGGGAGTTCCAAAAGCTCTTGACATGTTCCCAGTTCCCAAGACAGTGTTGAAAGGAATCTCTCTCATCATTACGCAGCAGGCTGTTGTGGGACAGCAGGGAATGGCTGGCGGTCTTTGAGGCACACAGTCGGCCGCAGAGTGTGCAGGGGAGCTGGGGCTGTGTTTCGTTCTGATCTTCCTCTCAACCGAGTGGCGAACGCTTCTTTTAACTCAAAGTCCTGACGCCCTGATGGCACAACGTCGGATCTCACAGGAGACTCCATATCGCACTTCTTCAGTTCGTGTGTCCTAGGGTAAGGTCTACCAAGGCCAGTAGACGATATCCATATTGCACCTCTTCAGTTTATGTGTCCTACAGTTGGGTCTATCAAGGCCAGTAGACGATTTCCATGTTGCAGCTCTCCAGTTCATGTGTCACACGGTAAGGTCTACCACGGGCAGATTGATCCCAGCAGACTATCTCCATGTTGCAGCTCTTCAGTCCCGTGTGTCCTTGTATCTTACGAGAGATCTGTTTGGTCACACTGTCCCTGCTTCATCAGGCTGTCCAACAGCATTTGGGGGTTCCCGCTGTGTCCTCTCTGCAGATGACGTGTCCCTGACCTCCCTGCAGATGACGTGTCCCTGTCCTCCCTGCAGATGACGTGTCCCTATCCTCCCTGCAGATGACGTGTCCCTGTCCACCCTGCAGATGACGTGTCCCTTTCCTCCTTGCAGATGACGTGTCCCTGTCCTCCCTGCAGATGACGTGTCCCTGTCCTCCCTGCAGATGACGTGTCCCTATCCTCCCTGCAGATGACATGTCCCTGTCCTCCCTGCAGATGACGTGTCCATGTCCTCCCTGCAGATGACGTGTCCCTGTCCTCCCTGCAGATGACGTGTCCCGCTTATCGCAGCTGGCCCTTGATGAGTCGACCCTTGTGTACATACACCAACAGGAGACCGTGAAGCAGAGCGTATAGTGCCTGTGTATTTTTTCTGTCCAGCAGTTGTCTTTCTCTTGTTCTCTCTCTTTCTTGGCCTTCCATACTCGGTCATTTAAGCATTCCCGTGTCAACTTCGGCATCACAATCCACGCTGACCTATTGAAAAGTTGCAGGAAATCTGGCTTCGTCTTCTGTGAATGTTTTGTTTGGGTAATGATAACATACTTTCACACATTACCAGATATTTACACAGTGACATACAACCAAGCAGTAACAACCATTTACACAAAAAGATATATTCAAACAACATCAGACATTTATATAATGACAAAGGTTCAAACAATAACAGTTTTTGCTCGATTAGGCATTCATACACACTTGACTCAGTCTCAACCCGAAGAGACCCGTACACTGTTGTCTGGCCTGATGTAATAGCGATGAAAGATGGCGAGAAGTGTATCTTCAGATTTAAAACTGATCACTGGTCAGGGCTGCATTTCATAAATCGCTGCTAGCGTAATTTACAGGCAAATTTAACATCGACAGCTTGTTTCAGGTCGGGCAATGCTTTATCATGTTGCATAGCTGTGCAATGATGTAGCTGCAAAGTGAGACGACTGCAGGCGGAAATCTAAACAAATCTTAAATAGATGTTAGCGAACCGCCAAGAGAAACGTGGACAAACGAGTCACAAGTGTTTTGTCTTGTGACTCGTTTGTCCATGTTTCTCTGGCGGTTCGCTAACATTTATTCAAGATTTGTGCAATGATGGTCAAAATAATATACATAATCCCTAAGACACCTCTGCCAGACATGGAACATACCATGAAAACTACAAGACAGCCTGTGTAATCAGGCTGTATGATGAGTTTATGAGGAGAATCAGACACAAACCAAAGACAGGAGCAATCCTTGAAGAAGAACAGGAAGGACTCAAGCAGGACAGAAGCTCACTTGAACTGACCTTCAACACCAAGCTGAAGGTAGAGAAGTATCTTCGACACTAGCGTGATCTGTATCACCACCTGATCGACCTTCACAAACCTACTGACTGAGTCTGCTCTGTAGTTTTGCGGCTTGTCGTAAGACACTTTACCTCCGACATTCTCCTCGTGCAAACCATGACAGCACTCTGCAGAATCACATTCAGCGCTTTCCTGCCAAATAATCTAACAATGTCTTCCAAACACGGACAGAAATACACCAAGGTTGCTTCATTTCTTCCACTGTATTCAATATCCACGTGGACGATACAATATTGGGAACACTTCTTCAGCATTAGAATATCCATTAAAAGGCGACTTCTTTGTAGCCTGAGGTTCCAGCTGGCTCGGAAATGATGGAACATGACTTGGGTTTGCAGTCCATAGCGGAGAGAGAGAGAGAGAGAGAGAGAGAGAGAGAGAGAGAGAGAGAGAGAGAGAGAGAGAGGGAAAGGGAAATGGTGAAAAAGAGAGACGACTTCCCCTGCTCTCACCACCAAGTCGCAAGAGCGTCGCGTTTCATAATCGTTCCGCCCCATCTCTTGGCGCGGGGTTCGCCGGCACACAATAGCACAGGGGGGCGTCGCTTCTCACGTTTCATCACCGACCCATTGTCCCTTAATGACAGTGTGAACGGGATGACCCAGGTGTGGTGAGGACGTGAATTGAAATCAGACCCTGTCTGATCGCTTATCGATACTTTTCATCCTGCAAACTTTCATCTTGAACGTTCTGGAGTCGTCTTACCGATAAATCTCATCCTGGATCGTTTGGAAACGTCGCCGTAAACTTTACATCAAATCTCATGTAAACACTTTCTTTTTCAGAAGTGCTTACTGACTCTTCCCATCCTGCGTCCTTTAGAACTGCCTTCGTAAAATATAGATCAAATCTCCTGTCTACAAGACTTCTAAACAGACTGTGAAGGGTAGCGAGAATTATGAACGATATTTTGCGATTCAGTCCAAAGGTACTGACGAGAAGGGTACTCGTTTTCCTTATAATTTTAACAGGCGATTTTTCTATGTAAAAGCATAAATTGAATGAAATAAACCACGGGTGTAATCAGACAAGGCTGATCCTTTGAACTATTGCAACAACACACACACACACACACACACACACACACACACACACACACACACACACACACACACACACACACACACACACATACACACACAGAGGAGAGAGAGAGAGAGAAAGAAAGACAGACGGGCAGATGGACGAACAGAGAGAGAGAGAGAGAGAGAGAGAGCGACAGAGAGAGAGAGAGAGAGAGAGAGAGAGAGGAGAGAGAGAGAGAGAGAGAGAGAGAGAACTTCAGTTCTTCGAGAGATCAAAGGGGGCGCAAGGTACGTCAGTGACTGACTGATACAAATACTGTACCGTGTTGTGTACAGCTGTGCTGTGTAGTGACCTAAGCATGGTCATACAAACAAAACTGGTCATTTTTTTACTGTTTTCTGATCCAAACATTGTAAAACAAGGCTGGTCAGGTTTTATAGTGTAATGGCGTAAGCATCGTGAAACTAACGTGGTCAGTTCTACTGTGTAGTGGCCAAAGGACTGTCAAACTAGAGAGGTTAGTTCTCCTGCGTTGTGACTAACGGGAGAATAAGAGTGGTCAGTTCTACTGTGTAATTACCCAAGTATTGTCAAACTACAGTGGTCAGTTCTACTGTGTAGTGACCCAGCCATTGTCAAACTACAGTGGGCAATACTAACGTGGACCAACCCACGCGTTCTTAAATCAACGAGGAGTGGTCAGTTCCATTGTGTCGTGGCCCAGACATTGTCAGGTAAAAAAGGATGGTCAGTTCCATTGTGTAGTGACCCAGACATTGTGAGGTCACACAAGAGTGGTCAGTTCCATTGTACAGTGACCCAGATATTGTGAGGTAAACAAGAATGGTCAGTTCCATTGTGTAGTGACCCAGACATTGTCAGGTAAACAAGAATGGTCAGTTCCATTGTGTAGTGACCCAGACATTATGAGGTAAACAAGAGTGGTCAGTTCCATTGTGTAGTGGCCACGTTGCCCTGCTAGTGAACTGTAGAGTACATATGGGAAACTTAACTAAGAGATGGTGCACAGCATGTGCAGGTCAGCACCAAACTCTTCACTAATAACAGGCAGCAGGCGTCAGCAGAAAGAAAGAAGCCCAGGGGTTCTGTTCTCCCATCCTCAGCCCCACCCCCACCCCTTTCCCATCCCCACCCCACCCCTTTCCCATCCACGCTCCCTCCCGTCCCCCTATGAAAAACTGATACAACCCAAAAGCGCCACAAAAACGTCTTCAATGATAAAAAGGGAGACGGGAGGGGAGGGAAAGGGAGGGGAGGGGAGGGATGGGAAAGAGGGGCGACAAATCATGTCAAAGCGTTGACGGCAAAATGAAGACACCTCGTCTATACTTCTGCCTTATTGTAAACGTTACCGGCTGGTTGTTCGTCCCCCCCCCCCCCCCCCCCCCCCCCCCCCCCCCCCCCCCCCCCGATTCCCACCCCCTTTTACATCACTCTAACCCCACCCTCAACTTCTGTTCCACCGCTCCCCCCGCTCTCACCCTTCCTCCCTCACCTTCCTCCTCTCGTCCCACAAATTTAATTCATGAAAGGACACCGTTTTGCTGGGACTGGGTTGTTTTTTCAGATTTGAAACTCTTGTGATGAGTCTATATTATGCTCTCGAACCTTGGGGGGGGGGGGGGGGGAGGGAGGTGAGGAAGGGAGGTGAATGGGGAAGGAAATCATCCAAAGAAAAACCAGACACATCAGCACGTATACCGTCCGTCAGCAGTCTTCTTCCTCCTGTGCCATGAGCAGTCCTTTGACACCACGTCCCGGTTCTCCATCAATGGATCTCACAACCTATCGATTGCCTGATAATCGATCTTATCCTGACAGCCATGCGGACAGCCATCTGTGTGAAAACCTCGGGCCCCCGTGTCTTCTTCGTTTCTCCTTGACGGCATAGCCTCCACCACC
>JADBJO010001822.1:45000-60000 GCA_016801955.1 Conus betulinus
GGCATTTGGTAAAGTTCAGGATTACTTCCTTTAAATGTTTTGGGGCATTTGGTAAAGTTCAGGATTACTTTCTTTAACATGTTTTGGGGCATTTGGTAAAGTTCAGGATTACTTCTTTAACATGTTTTCGGGCATTTGGTAAAGTTCAGGATTACTTCCTTTAACATGTGTTTGGGGCATTTGGTAAAGTTCAGGAGTACTTCCTTTAACTGTTTTGGGGCATTTGGTAAAGTTCAGGGAGTACTTCCTTTACCTGTTTTTGGGGCATTTGGTAAAGTTCAGGATTACTTCCTTTAACATGTTTTGGGGCATTTGGTAAAGTTCAGGATTACTTCCTTTAACATGTTTTGGGGCATTTGGTAAAGTTCAGGATTACTTCCTTTAACATGTTTTGGGGTATTTGGTTAAAGTTCAGGATTACTTCCTTTAACATGTTTGGGGCATTTGGTAAAGTTCAGGATTACTTTCTTTAACATGTTTTGGGGCATTGGTAAAGTTAAAGTTCAGTATTACTTCCTTTAACATGTTTTTGGGGCATTTGGTAAAGTTCAGGATTACTTTCTTTAACATGTTTTTGGGGCGTTTGGTAAAGTTCAGGATTACTTCCTTTAACATGTTTTGGGGCATTTGGTAAAGTTCAGGAGTACTTCCTTTATCTGTTTTGGGGCATTTGGTAAAGTTCAGGAGTACTTCCTTTACCTGTTTTGGGGCATTTGGTAAAGTTCAGGAGTACTTCCTTTAACATGTTTTGGGGCATTTGGTAAAGTTCAGGATTACTTCCTTTAACATGTTTTGGGGCATTGGTAAAGTTCAGGATTACTTCCTTTAACATGTTTTGGGGCATTTGGTAAAGTTCAGGATTACTTCCTTTAACATGTTTTGGGGCATTTGGTAAAGTTCAGGATTACTTCCTTTAACATGTTTTTGGGCATTGGTAAAGTTCAGGATTACTTCCTTTAAAAAATGTTTTGGGGGCATTTAGTAAAGTTCAGGATTACTTCCTTTAACATGTTTTGGGGTATTTGGTAAAGTAAAGTTCAGGATTACTTTCGTAATGTATAAGAAATTCAATTCTATATTTATATAGTTATCCCGGTGTGGATGTTGAGTTGTGATAAGGTCTGCCGACTTTCGCTCCATGGACTGTCGCTCCGTGGACGGTCGCTCCGTGGACTTCCACCTGGTGGACTTTTGCTCCAAGACAATGACACAATTCATGAGTTTGGCATTGCATCACACGAGCACGATGGAAAAGATTTTTAACAGAGTAACTATTCTCTTCCTTGATTGGAAAATATCTTGAATCATCGTGGAGAATGCTCAGGTTTTGTTTTTGCTCTCTCTCTCTCTCTCTCTCTCTCTCTCTCTCTCTCTCTCTCTCTCTCTCTCTCTCTCTCTCTCACACACACACACACACACACACACACACACACACACACACACACTCACACTCTCTCTCTCTCTCTCTCTCTCTCTCTCTCTCTCTCTCTCTCTCGCGCGCGCGCGCGCGCGCGCGCGCCCGTGGGGTTGATCGCAAGCGAATGATCAATAAGCACTGACGAACTGACTCAAGAAAGGTGAACCCCAAAATAAAATCTTGTTATGAAAGTGCAGCACATTGATCCCCGCTTTTCTTTATGTTATCATCACAGTAAGAGATCATGGTGTGTGTGTGTGTGTGTGTGTGTGTGTGTGTGTGTGTGTGTGTGTGTGTGTGTGTGTGTGTGTGTGTGTGTGTGATGGTGGTGAGTTATAGTGTTAAAGTGTGTGTGTGTGTGTGTGTGTGTGTGTGTGTGTGTGTGTGTGTGTGTGTGTGTGTGTGTGTGTGTGTGTGTGTGTGCGCGTGTGTGCGTGTGTGTGTGTGTGTGTGTGTGTGTGTGCGTGTGTGTGTGTGTGTGTGTGTGTGTGTGTGTGTGTGTGTGTGGACGCAGGGTGAAAGTCCACGAGTCAGAGGTCAACGACCCGGTGTGAGAATACACAGAGCATCCATTCACACCGTCAGGGGGCGCTTCCTACAGTATAACCAGCTTGCACTTGTAGAAGGATAATATAACTGTCACCTTCATAACAGCCAATCAAAGGAGCATAACAGCCAATCAAAGGAGCTGCAACATCAAGACAGGAATACCTACAGATTGGACAGATAAACAGGGGAGCATGTACTTCAAGTGCACAGGGGACCCACAGGGGACACCACAGCAGCACACAGGGGACACAGCACACAGGGGACACACACACAGGGGACATCACACAGGGGGACACACACACGGGGGGACATCACACACACGGGGACACCACACGGGGGACACACACAGGGGACATCACACGGGGGACACACAGGGGACATCACACACGGGGGACACACAGGGGACATCACACAGGGGACACACAGGGGGGGGACACACAGGGGACAGCACACAGGGGACAGCACACGGGGGACACACAGGGGACATCACACAGGGGGGACACACGGGGGACATCAGGGGACATCACACAGGGGACACACCACACGGGGGACACACAGGGGACATCACACAAGGGGACATCACACACGGGGACACACACAGGGGACATCACACGGGGGACACACAGGGGACATCACACAGGGGACATCACACGGGGGACACACAGGGGGGGGACATCACACAGGGGACACCACACGGGGGACACACAGGGGACAGCACACAGGGGACAGCACACACGGGGGACACACAGGGGACATCACACGGGGGACACACAGGGGACATCACACGGGGGACACCACACGGGGGACACACAGGGGACAGCACACAGGGGACAGCACCCAGGGGACAGACCGCCAGCAATCTGGAAAGGCATTCTGAAAAAAAAAAAAACTCAGTGACGATCTAAGAAAAACAATAGGACTGACACAAATTTGGTGTTGATGAAGTAGGAGAGGATTTGGAGGCATTCAGAGACGTGATAAACAATGTTGCATCCATTTTGGACTAAAATACACGCAGACACCAAGACTGGTTTGATGAAAACAATGAGGAAATCTAGAAGCCGCTTAACGCCAAGTATAGTAGTTATATTGCCAACGGCAACACAGTGCTTCTACCTTCAAGAATGCGTCGCTCCAAACTCCATCGGCTCCACCAAAAGCAAGATGCAGCCAAAGCTGTGAGAGACGTAGGATTCCTGGAGCCAGGAAAAAGATGTAACAAGTGTGCAAATAGTAATAAGTCATTTGCAAACCCTAAAGACCATCTGATAGCTTCAGTCCTCTGGGACACCACCACTGCTCAGTGCAGATAGGATCACTTTGTTCATGGAGAAAAAGGCAGTTGTAGACAGATGGGTGGAACAGTTGTTGACAGATGGGTGGAATAGTTAACTAATATTTTGAACAGGTCCTCCTCCATTGCCTTTGCCTTTGCACGCATGCCCCAGAAGCAACAGTTCTGTGACTTTGAAGCCATTGCACGCATGCCCAGAGCAGAGGTCAACAGTTCTGTGACTTTGAAGCCATTGCACGCATGCCCAAAGCTGAGGTCAACAGTTGTGTGACTTTTGAAACCCATTGCATGCATGCCCAAAGCAGAGGCCAGCAGCGCTGTGACTTTGAAACCCATTGCACGCATGCCCAAAGCAGAGGCCAGCAGCGCTGTGACTTTGAAACCCATTGCACGCATGCCCAAAGCTGAGGGCAGCAGTTCTGTGTCATAGCCTTCAATGGAATCGGAGAACTTCTTCTTCTACTGCGTACGCAGGCTGATACTCCTGCGGACACTCCCTATATGGACAGATAAGAATTAATCCCATCTGTCAAACAGAGGGAGTGGAGTTTTGTGTGTTTGACCGTTTCTTATCCCGCCATTAAAACAACCATACTCCATCTTCAGGAAGGTGCATGCTATGCGTAACGTGCCATCCATACCAACGGCCAAACTGGCCTTCTCTTCCGAAAGTTGGTGATGGGATTTTACGTGTGTGCAAGAAATTATGCGTGTGTTCACACACGGAGCCTCGGTGTATAGTCTCATTCGAAAGACTGTACGGGAAATGGAGTCAGAACTAATGTTAACTCCGAAGGGAAAATCCCCCTGTACCGAAACGGCCCGGCGGAGATTCGAACCCGCAACCCTTGGATTAGGAATCCGGTGCTCTACCAACTGAGCTCTTCCGGCCCCCGAATCGGAAGAACGAATGGCAGTCGAGCACCTTTCCGATGGCTCGGCACCAGTCTCTGGCTCCATCCCAGCTGAAATCACCAGGCCGGGGGGACAGTCTGCTACACTCGTTCACTGAGGTACCTAAAACCATGTGCAGGAACAGGTCATTCGGCGGGAAGTCAAGGATGCTTCCTCTGTCCATCTCTGCAAAAGAAAGGAAAACAGCCATTCTTGCGACGTCCACGAAGGTATGTCTCTCTTGTCCTCTCCGGCAGGGTTCTTGCAAGTGTCCTCCAACGGCATAATTCAGCACGTGGGAGACAGACGCCTGCCAGGAAGACAGCCTGGCTTTAGAAAGGGCAGTGGAACGGTCCATACGGTACTTTTCCACCACCCAGCTATCCGTTCATGCAGACAACTGCACATGCGGACAATCCATATGGACCTATTTTAATAGGAGTCTCTTCTCTCTCTCTCTCTCTCTCTCTCTCTCTCTCTCTCTCTCTCTCTCGCCTTATTTTTCTTATACATACCCCCAAGCGCCCTGTCCCAAGCATAATACTCCTCCTCTATCACTCTCTCCCTTTCTTTATCTCTGTTTCTGTCGGCCTTTTCTTTCTATCTGCCTTTCATTTTCCTTCTACTCATTACACGCTCGCGCGCACGCAAGAACACGTGCACGAAACACACACACACACACACACACACACACACACATACACACACACGCGCGCGCGCGCGCGTATTCGTCCGTTGACGTATATGTTTTTATACGTCATTATCTATACGTCATTATGTGCCTTTCATTTAATGTCATCAGTCCTTAAGACGGTCAACGAATCTTCACCACATCCTTAAAGAAACTTCTTATTTGTCTTTCTAAGAATGCAGCCACTGAATTGTATGTGTGCTGTTTCCACTTTGTGTGGTACAGATGAATGTGTAGTGTACCAACTGGTGAAGCACGGAGTCAATGGTCAAATAAAAGTTCATTTGTGAATGATAGTAATGCCCAGTCACCATTAGACTACTCCGGTGTGAGTGATCGTGTCTGTGTCTATGCAAGTGCAGAATCTGTTCGCGTGGCGTGGGAACATTTATGTTCATACCTCCCTGTATCTCTGTGTTGGATCATCGTATATTGATAAGGAAGGAGTTGGTCAGATGTGGAAGAAGAAGAAGACGAAGAAGCTTTTCGGTGCTGGCTCCTTTCACAGGATAATATACCAATAATAGTTTGCTGCCTAATCCATTCTGCTTTGTTCCCCTGTGCTTACTTTCACCATTGACCATTCTCACCTCTTCTGCCTTACCCTTACCCCCCCCCCCCCCCCCCCCCCCTCTCTCTCTCTCTCTCTCTCTCTCTCTCTCTCTCTCTCTCTCTCTCTCTCTCTCTCTCTCTCTCTCTCTTAGACACAGTTTAGGCTATTCACAACTAATGTAATTCAGCTTTTAAAGAATATAGGCTATCACGACTCTTTATCAAAGTAAAAGCTGACATGTTTATATTCAGCCTCTATTTGAGATAGAGATTGAACACAGACTGAGAGAGAGAGACAGACAGACAAACAGACAGACACACAGACAGACACACAGACAGAGAGACAAAGACTGAGTGACTGTGAGGCACAGAGAAAAACATAGAGACCGAGGTAAGAAACTGTCGGAGACAAAGAATCAGATTGGAATTCTTTAACGTTGAAAAACGAAAAAGACAAAGAACCTGCGCGCACATGCGTATACACACACGCGCGCGCGAGCGCGCGCTCAAGAGAGAGAGAGAGAGAGAGAGAGAGAGAGAGAGAGAGAGAGAGAGAGAGAGAGAGATTATCACATTTTCTTCAAGCTTTTGGCACGTGGGTGTTACCATAACTGCATTCCATTATCAAGGAGCATATAATTGATTCTGATTATCTGCACCATTTTGAACGAAGTGACCCAGAAAATGGGTCATACGCCTTCACAGGCATGTCTTGACAGTAGCCCAATAGGAAAGAGTTTTCGACTCCTGCCCACACACTAAAAGCAAAAAATAATAACACGTTTAACGCTTGCTAGGACAAAGCAACAAAAAAAAAAAAAAAAAAAAACAGGAAAAAAGAAACAAAGAAAAAAAAAAGAAAAGAAAAAAAGAAAGAAAGAAATTCCAGCCGAGAAGCAAATGTCATTATGTCCCCCTACAGCGGGTGAGTGCCAGCAGGGTCGAATGCACAGACAGGCGGAAATAGGTTTCATGACGTTGGCAGACCCGTAGTCAAATTAGAGTGTGTGCCTGCTGAGCGGACGGGGGTCAACAGTTCCAGCCAGTCATGGGATCAGAGCTGACGGGGGTCAACAGTTCCAGCTAATCATGGGATCAGATCAGAGCTGACGGAGGTCAACAGTTCCAGCCAGTCATGGGTGGGATCAGAGCTGGGACGTGGGGTCAACAGTTCCAGCCGGTCATGGGATCAGAGGTGACAGGTGGGGGGGTCAACAGTTCCAGCCAGTCGTGGGATCAGAGGTGACGGGGGTCAACAGTTCCAGCCAGTCATGGATCAGAGACAGACAGCCTATAAACAGGGGGCAGAGACAGACAGCCAGTCTATAAACAGGGGATCAGAGATGGAGGGTCAACAGTTCCAGCCAGCCTATTAACAGGGGGGCAGAGACAGACAGACAGACAGCCTATAAACAGGGGGCAGAGAGACAGCCAGCCAGCCAGCCTATAAAACAGGGGGCAGGGACAGACAGACAGCCAGCCTATAAACAGGGGGCAGAGAAAGACAGCCAGCCACCCATAAACAGGGGGGCACAGAGAGACAGCCAGCCAGCCTATAAACAGGGGGCAGAGATAGACAGACAGACAGCCTATAAACAGGGGGCACAGAGAGACAGCCAGCCAGCCTATAAACAGGGGGCAGAGAGAGACAGACAGCCAGCCTATAAACAGGGGGCAGAGACAGACAGGCAGGAAGCCTATAAACAGGGGGCAGAGACAGACAGACAGCCAGCCTATAAACAGGGAGCACAGACAGCCAGCCAGCCTATAAACAGGGGGCAGAGACAGACAGCCAGCCTATAAAAAGGGGGCAGAGACAGACAGCCAGCCTATAAAACAGGGGCAGAGACAGACCGCCAGCCAGCCAGCCTATAAACAGGGGGCAGAGACAGACAGCCAGCCTATAAACAGGGGGCAGAGACAGACAGCCAGCCTATAAACAGGGGGCAGAGATGGACAGCCAGCCAGCCTATAAACAGGGGGCAGAGAGACAGCCAGCCAGCCAGCCTATAAACAGGGCAGAGACAGACAGCCAGCCAGCCTATAAACAGGGGGCAGAGACAGACAGCCAGCCTATAAACAGGTGGCACAGACAGACCGCCAGCCAGCCAGCTTATAAACAGGGGGCAGAAACAGACAGACAGCCAGCCTATAAACAGGGGGCAGAGACAGACAGACAGACAGCCAGCCTATAAACAGGAGTCACAGAGAGACAGCCAGCTAGCCTATAAACAGGGGGCAGAGACAGAAAGACAGGCAGACTATAAACAGGGGGCAGAGACAGACAGACAGCCAGCCTATAAACAGGGGGCACAGAGAGACAGCCAGCCAACCTATAAATAGGGCGCACAGAGACAGACAGACAGACAGCCTATAAACAGGGGGCAGAGACAGACAGACAGCCAGTCTATAAACAGGGGGCACAGAGACAGCCAGCCAGCCAGCCTATAAACAGGGAACAGAGACAGCCAGCCAGCCACCCTATAAACAGGAGAGCAGAGACAGACAACCAGCCAGCCTATAAACAGGGGGGGCAGAGACAGACAGCCAGCCTATAAACAGGGGGCAGAGACAGACAGACAGCCTATAAACAGGGGGCAGAGGCAGCCAGCCAGCCAGCCTATAAACAGGGACACAGAGAGACAGACAGTCAGCCTATAAACAGGGGGGAGAGAGAGAGACAGCCAGCCAGCCTATAAACAGGGGGCACAGAGAGCCAGCCAGCCAGCCTATAAACAGGGGGCACAGAGAGACAGACAGCCAGCCTACAAACAGGGGGCAGAGCAGACAGACAGCCAGCCTATAAACAGGGGGCACAGAGAGACAGCCAGCCAGCCTACAAACAGGGGGCACACAGAGACAGCGAGCCAGCCTATAAACAGGTGGCACAGAGACAGACAGACAGACAGCCTATAAACAGGGGGCACAGAGACAGACAGCCAGCCAGGCTATAAACAGGGGGCAGAGACAGACAGCCAGCCAGCCTATAAACAGGGAGCAGAGACAGACAGCCAGCCAGCCTATAAACAGGGGGCAGAGACAGCCAGCCAGTCAGATCGACAGTATGATGACTGACGTCAAAAGGCGCAGTGAGGGTGACTGTTGACAGGGGAAGATACTGCCCTCTTCCTTCGTGACTTACCGCTCTTCCTCCACAGCGTCTCTTTACAATGAATGAATGAGTGACCGTTTCTTTTCCCAAAGATGTTATTACAAAATGTCCAACATACATATATGCCATAGTCTTTTTTCAGAGGAAAGCACACAAACAGACAAAAAAAACATGCACTAATGCACAAAGCAGAAACACATGGCAAAAATACAACCACTACCATCAAGAAAGTGGAATGCTTTCAGTTTCATGCTGTACACACATCCCCACCCCACCCCCCATCCTCCACCCCCCCCCCCCCATCCCCCACCCGTTGATCTGTGCAACTAGTTATTCCACTTTTGAGTATCTTTCATGTACATACTTATCTTAATTTTCTCTGTCAGTTCGTTGTTTTCGTTTTTGTTTTCCAAATTATCCACATGCCGAAGTATGAATGTCCATACCATACACTTAGCGCATTCAGACAACAGTAAAGGCTGTATTTAGACAACAGTACAGGCTGCATTCAGACAACAGTACAGGCTGCATTCAGACAACAGTAAGGGCTACATTTAGACAACAGTACAGGCTGCATTTAGACAACAGTACAGGCTGTAATTAGACAACAGCACAGGCTGTATTTAGACAACAGTACAGGCTGCATTTAGACAACAGTACAGGCTGTATTTAGACAACAGTACAGGCTGCATTCAGACAACAGTACAGGCTGCATTTAGACAACAGTACAGGCTGAATACAGCTGAGAACGATTTCCCTCTTTAACACAACGTTTATCTGGTTGGTACCCAAGGTGAAGTAGACTAGACACTGAGAAAGCCGAATTAGACTCAACATTGTCACAATTCTCCTTTGTTCTGTTTTTCAAACGCACTGGTCTTTTATTTATAGAAAAACTGTTGTGTATGTGTTGCAATGCGTGATTCGTCCAGTGCTATAAGCTTCCATCCGACAGGGAGGGAAACACACGGAGCTCACCAGTTGTTTTCTTTGAAGCGTGAAATCAGCTGCGAACCCACAACCCCATACTGCGCCTTCTGACGGATGTTGTGGATGGCCCATGTTGCCCCGCGGTGGACGTTTATCGCCAACATCTGGTCAACCTAGACCTTACAGCATTCAGTGCAGACCTAGTCATTCTGCAAGTCACAGCAATCTGGGAAAGATTATTTCTTGCATATCAATGTATTGTGTTATCTGTTGCACGCGCGTGCGTGTGTACGTGAGAGCGTGGATCATGCGCGCGTGCACGTGTGTGTATGTGTGTCTGTGTGAGTGTGTGTGTGTGTGTGTGTGTGTATGTGTGTGTGCGTGCGTGCGTGCGTGTGTGTGTGTGTGTGTGTGTGTGTGTGTGTGTGTGTGTGTTTCTGTGTCTGCATCTGTGTCGTATGAAAGCACACACGCGAGCGAGTGTACCTAAAAGTGTGCCTGCGCATTGCATTTGGCATACACATAAAGAACTCCATCGCACGCGCACACGTGTGCACACACACACACACACACACACACACACACACACACACACACACACACAGATACACACACGCGCGCGCGCGCAAGCACGCACGCACACACACACACGCGCGAGCGCGCGCCCACGCATACACTCGTGTGCGCGTACACACACACACACACACACACACACACACACACACACACACACACACACACACACACACACACTCGTGCGCGCGCTTGCATACAGAGAGAGAGAGAGAGAGAGAGAGAGAGAGAGAGAGAGAGAGAGAGCCGAGCTGACGTCCAAAAAACCAGTGAAGTTTGCATGAACTGTAGTCTAATCCAACTTCAGTGCAGCAGCTGGGAGTTGTCAATAGCAGTAAGACGCCACACTGAACTCTGTCAGTTACAGCTGTTGGTACAGCTAAAACGACGGGTCTGGAGAGAATAAAGGCCCGGGGAGGAAAACTAATAATGAAATAGAAAATATGGGCGATAGTGGGAAATAGACAAGTCAATTAGGGAATACTGGGCGGCGGCCGGAAAGGGAGCAGGGGAATTGTTGACAGATCGCAATTTCAATTAAGCGTCTTTTTAAGTCTGCTCACTAACCCATGGTAGAGAGTAGGGAAATAAGTAAGAAGATAATTAATTTTTTTTTTTAAAGCGGTCTGCCTCTTCAGAGTTGATGAAAAGGAAAACCATAAAATAAAACAAATGAAAAAAAAGGTAGAGGGAAGCAATGAATAATATGAATGGAATATAATATGAATGATTTTCTTCAAAATAGAAGAAAAGGAAAAATGTAAACCAAAACAACGTACTCCCAGTTTATCTTGAATACGCGTGAGATATTCCATAAAGAGGAAAACCAGTTTTGGGCTGTTATAGCCGTTAATAATGGCTATTCTGTTAAACATCGGGCATCATCCGTGACCGATAATGAACATACCTACAAATTTTCAGAAAGATCTGCCAACTACTTTCTGAGACATTCCTTAATGAAGAAAAACTGTTATGAGCCGTTATCGCCGTTATTAACGGCTATAACGGTCAACTAAAACATCGGGCATCTTCCGTGACCCACAATGAACATACCTACAAATTTTCAGAAACATCGACCAAGTGTTTTTCTGAGATATTCCATAAAGAAGAAAAACCGTTTTGGGCCGTTGTAGCCGTTATTAACGGCTACAACGGTAAACAAAAACATCGGGTATCATCCGTGACCCATAATGAACGTACCTGCTAATTTTCACAAAGATCGGCCCCGTAGTTTTGTCAGGAGCGAGTGGAACACATTTTGACCACAGACGGACACACACACACACACACACACACACACACACACACACACACACACACACACACACACAGAGAGAGAGAGAGAGAGAGAGAGAGAGAGAGAGAGAGAGAGAGAGAGAGAGAGAGAGAGAGAGAGAGAGGAGAGAGAGAGAGAGAGAGAGCATTTCTTCGTTCCCATTCTAAAGTACTCCCTGTTCTATAAGAACAGGGAGTACAATAATGATTGAGAGTCATTGATCACTTATCAAATTCTGAACATCAGACCAGTTTATTCATTGTGGGGTGGATGAATGAATCAATCAATAAACGAATGGAATCATTTAAACAATACCACATAGTTTGAAATAATAATGACAATAGCAAAACATAATTGTACACAAACTTTTTTTGGAAATCCCTTCTGTTTTGAAAAGAAAAATAAATTCTTTGTTCTCTAACATAAAGTTTATCCAATATTTCATTTATATTGATAATTGACAGGTCTCTGAATATACACATGCACGCATACATCAACACACACACACACACACACACACACACACACACACACACACACACACACACACACACACACACACGCCCTTAAGCCCGCGCACGCACAGACGCACAAACTGACTGTCTAAAACCGGTTAACTGTCAGGCTAACCTTTGAGTGTACTTATAAAGTCGAGCGCACGCAAGTGCTCGTGCGTGCACACACACACACACACACACACACGCGCGCGCGCGCGCGCGCGCACACACACGCGCACACGCGCACACACACACACACACACACACACACACACACACACACACACACACACACACACACACACATTGACAGGGTTGGGGAGGTTGTTTTTGTTTCGTTTTGTTTTGTTTTTCATTCTGGTACAGATAATTTCTTTTTATTAAATGCGCAATGATATTGCGGTTTGATCAACAGCTAGGCATCATAGTAAATAGACTTCTTCAGAATCAACTATTGCAATGAAACCATTGGCATATGTACTGATGAATGAACGGCAGAACACTGTTCAGCCTTTTTGTGCACAGAAGAAAACTCTTTGTTGTCCCTGAAAATCAGCCCATTACCAATGAGGGCCGATTTGGATTTGTTTAATGATTGATGATCTTTGATAGCCCAATAATGAGGACCAATGTGGATTTGTTTAATGACTGATGATCTTTGATAGCCCAATAATGAGGGCCAGTTTGGATTTGTTTAATGATTGATGATCTTTGATAGCCCATTAATGAGGTCCAATTTGGATTTGTTTAATGATTGATGATCTTTGATAGCCCATTAATGAGGACCAATGTGGATTTGTTTAATGACTGATGATCTTTGATAGCCCAATAATGAGGACCAATGTGGATTTGTTTAATGACTGATGATCTTTGATAGCCCAATAATGAGGGCCAGTTTGGGGTAGTCTTTGCTCCCATAAGGAAACCTAACACAGAGTAACTTTTATTCAAGACTGGCACAGCCTTTAGACTTGAATAAAGTCAGACAAATACAAAGACGAACAATCTAATAGTGGGGAAAACAAGAGCAGGCCAACAACTAAATTGTGTCTTCATAGTAATGACTTGGCAAAACTTTGAATTTAAGGAGGGGAGGGGGGGGGGGGGGGGGGGGGGGGCAGGAGAGGTTGAAGATGTAAAAACTGGGAACATGAAATTAATAAAAATATGAAAACTCTTCACTGGCCGCATAAGGGAACCATCACAATCCCTTTTAAAGGCAGATATATTTGTATTGCCTGCTCCGAGGCCTTTCGTCCGCTGGGTCGGAAACTCATCAGGGAGACACGGCTGGCTGTATCTACCCTCCTGGCGTCAAATAGAGACACACCACAGTCCATAATACCGTGGTGTTCTCACCACCAAGGGTGCAAAAAAGAATCCAATAGCACCCCCAAAGCAGCCAGCGAAGAGTAGTAAAAGAAGCCAAACGAAAGTGTGGGGAGGAAAAAAGTTGCTGAAAAACTACAGATATTATGCAAATAGTATAAAAATGGAGCAGGCAATACAAATATATCTGCCTTTAAAAGGGATTGTGATGGTTCCCTTATGCGGCCAGTGAAGAGTTTTCATATTTTATTAATTTCATGTTCCCAGTTTTTACATCTTCAACCTCCCCCCCCCCCCCCCCCCCCCCCCCCCCCCTCCTTAAATTCAAATTCAAAGTTTTGCCAAGTCATTACTATGAAGACAATTTAGTTGTTGGCCTGCTCTTGTTTTCCACCACTATAGATTGTTCGTCTTTGTATTTGTCTGACTTTATTCAAGTCTAAAAGGCTGTGCCAGTCTTGAATAAAAGTTACTCTGTGTTAGGTTTCCTTATGGGAGCAAAGAAGACTACCCCACTTGTTTACTGTTCATTTCCAATTTCGTTTTGATTAAATCGAGGTTACTTGTATTTGTTTTGTCTGTCTATGTGTTTGTCTTTTGATCTCCCTTGCATCTTTGGGTGGATCCTCAAGCGTAGGCTCAAAGATTGCCCCCTACATTTTATACTATTTGCATAATATCTGTAGTTTTTCAGCAACTTTTTTTCCTCCCACACTTTCGTTTGGTTTCTTTTACTACTCTTCGCTGGCTGCTTTGGGGGTGCTATTGGATTCTTTTTTGCACCTTGGTGGTGAGAACACCACGGTATATGGACTGTGGTGTGTCTCTATTTGACGCCAGGAGGGTAGATACAGCCAGCCGTGTCTCCTGATGAGTTTTCCGACCCAGCGGACGAAAGGCCTCGGAGCAGGCAATACAAATATATCTGCCTTTAAAAACCCCTTCCCCCCCCCCCCCCCCCCCCCCCCCCCCCCCCCCCCACCCTCCTTAAATTCAAAGTTTTGCCAAGTCATTACTATGAAGACAATTTAGTTGTTGGCCTGCTCTTGTTTTTCCACCACTATTAGATTGTTCGTCTTTGTATTTGTCTGACTTTATTCAAGTCTAAAGGCTGTGCCAGTCTTGAATAAAAGTTACTCTGTGTTAGGTTTCCTTATGGGAGCAAAGACTACCCCACCACTTGTTTACTGCCAATAATGAGGGCCAGTTTGGATTTGTTTAATGATTGATGATCTTTGATAGCCCATTAATGAGGGCCAGTTTGGATTTGTTTAATGATTGATGATCTGTGCTAGATCAACTTGCCGTTACTTGTAACCCCTCAGTCGCCTCAACCAACATGACCTCTCGCTCTCTACCTGTTCTTGTTTGTTTTTTTGTTGTTGTTTTCTTTGTTCAGTCACTTGTGTTAGACATCATCACTGATCTGTTGGCTATATAATGCTTGACATTTATCTCCTGTCTCCTGTCGACAAGCAGATTATAAACATATGAACCAACTAAACAAAGACTCAAAGGTCATGCAGATGGCTCCGCGAATGACTGTTTAGAACAACTAGTCGGGGAGAGTGAGGGTAGAGTGAAAGGCTTCAGGGGGAAGGTAACCGACGTGGGCTGAATCTGAACAGGCCACCGAATGTCACCGAAGTGTCTCGGTGGCCGCGCACAGCCTTTTCTAGTGGGTGACCTGACGGCAGCCTATCATAAATACCTCTGCGTCGACCATAGGCAATGTCCGGATGTAGGGAGGGGAAGGGGTGAGGAGGGGGGGAAGAAAGTAGTCTACAGTAGCTGACAAGACCTGGGAAAAGAGAACAGCGAAAACCCGCCAATAACATTTAAAATTAAAATCGAAAAAAGAAAAAAATGGGGGGTGGGGGGATAAG
>JADBJO010001822.1:75000-92500 GCA_016801955.1 Conus betulinus
GGGGAAAGGGGGGGAATGGGTGCCGGGGGGGGGTGCCGGGGGGGGGTGGGGGAAAGTGCCGGGAAGTGCCGGGAAGGGCCGGGATGGGGTGGGGGGGGGGAAAGTGCCGGGATGGGATGGGGTGGGGGGGAAAGTGCCGGGATGGGATGGGGTGGGGGGGGAAAGTGCCGGGATGGGATGGGGGGGGGGGGAAAAGTGCCGGGATGGGGTGGGGGGGGAAAGTGCCGGGATGAATGGGGTGGGGGGAAAGTGGGATGGGGGGGGTGGGGGGGAAGTGCCGGGATGGGATGGGGTGGGGGGGGAAAGTGCGGGGATGGATGGGGGGGGGGGAAGGAAAGTGCCGGGATGGGATGGGGTGGGGGGGGGGAAAGTGCCGGGATGGGATGGGGGGGGGGGGAAAGTGCGGGATGGGATGGGGTGGGGGGGGGGAAAGTGCGGGATGGGGTGGGGTGGTGGGGAAAGTGCCGGGATGGGGGGGGGGGGAAAGTGCCGGGGGATGGGATGGGGGGGGGGGAAGTGTCGGGATGGGGTGGGGGGGGAAAGTGCCGGGAAAGGGGTGGGGGAAAAGTGCCGGGATGGGTGGGGTGGGGGGGGAAAGTGCCGGGATGGGATGGGGTGGGGGGAAAGTGCCGGGATGGGATGGGGTGGGGGGGAAAGTGCCGGGATGGGATGGGGGGGGGGGGGAAAGTGGGGCCGGGGATGGGATGGGGGGGGGGAAAGTGCCGGGATGGGATGGGGGGGGGGGGGGATGGGATGGGGGGAAAAAGTGCCGGGATGGGGATGGGGTGGGGGGAAAGTGCCGGGATGGGTGGGTGGGGGGAAAGTGCCGGGATGGGATGGGGGGGGGGAAAGTGCCGGGATGGGGTGGGGGGGGGTGGGGGGAAAGTGGGGGATGGGATGGGGGGGGGGGGAAAGTGAAGTGCCGGGATGGGGGTGGGGGGGGGGGGGGGGGAAAGTGCGGGGATGGGGGGGGGGGGGGAAAGTGCCGGGATGGGATGGGGTGGGGGGGAAAGTGCCGGGATGGGGGGTGGGGGGAAAGTGCCGGGATGGGATGGGGTGGGGGGGAAAGTGCCGGGATGGGATGGGGGGGGGAAAGTGCCGGGGATGGGATGGGGTGGGGGGAAAAGTGCCGGATGGGGGTGGGGTGGGGGGGAAAGTGCCGGGATGGGGGGGGGGTGGTGGGGGGAAAGTGCCGGGATGGGATGGGGTGGGGGGAAAAAAAGGGGTGGGGGGGATGGTGCCGGGATGGGGGGTGGTGGGGAAAGTGCCGGGATGGGATGGGGGGGGGGAAAGTGGGATGGGGGGGGTGGGGGGGGAAAGTGCCGGGATGGGGGGTGGGGTGGGGGGAAAGTGCCGGATGGGATGGGGGGGGGGAAAGGGAAAGTGCCGGGATGGGGGAGGGGGTGGGGGGAAAGTGCGGGATGGGATGGGGGGTGGGGGGGGGGGAAAGTGGGGATGGGGGATGGGGTGGTGGGGAAAGTGCCGGGATGGGATGGGGGGGGGGGAAAGTGCCGGGATGGGATGGGGGGTGGGGGGGGAAAGTGCCGGAATGGGATGGGAGTGGGGAAAGTGCCGGATGGGATGGGGTGGTGGGGAAAGTGCCGGGATGGGATGGGGGGGAAAGTGGGGATGGGATGTGTGGGGATGCCGGGGGATGGGGGGGGGGAAAGTGCCGGGATGGGATGGGGTGGGGGGGAAAGTGGGGGGGGATGGGGTGGGTGGGGGGAAAGTGCCGGGAAAGTGGGGGAAAGTGTGATGGGATGGGGGGGGGGGGGGAAAGTGCCGGGATGGGGATGGGATGGGGGGGGGGGGGAAAGTGCCGGGATGGGATGGGATGGGGGGGGGGGGGAAAGTGCCGGGATGGGGGGATGGGGGGGGGTGGGGGGAAAGTGGCCGGGGATGGGGTGGGGTGGGGGGGGAAAGTGCCGGGATGGGGGGGGGGGTGGGGGGGAAAGTGCCGGGATGGGGATGGATGGGGGGGTGGGGAAAGTGCCGGGATGGGATGGGGGGGGGGGGGAAAGTGCCGGGATGGGGGGGGTGGGGGGAAAGTGCCGGGATGGGATGGGGGGGGGTGCCGGGATGGGGGGGAAAGTGGCCGAAATGGGATGGGGTGGGGGGGAAAGTGCCGGTGATGGGATGGGGGGGGGGGGGGGGGGGAAAGTGCCGGGATGGGATGGGGATGGTGGGGGGGAAAGTGCCGGGATGGGATGGGGGTGGGGGGAAAGTGCCGGGATGGGTGGGTGGGGTGGGGGGGGGAAAGTGCGGGATGGATGGGGGGGTGGGGGGGAAAGTGCCGGGATGGGATGGGGTGGGGGGGAAAGTGCCGGGATGGGGGGGGGGGGGGGGGAAAGTGCCGGGATGGGATGGGATGGGTGGGGGGGAAAGTGTCGGGATGGGGTGGGGGTGGGGGGGTGGTGGGGATGGGGTGCCGGGATGGGATGGGGTGGGGGTGGGGGGAAAGTGCCGGGGATGGGATGGGGGTGGGGGGGAAAGTGTCGGGATGGGATGGGGTGGGGGAAAGTGCCGGGATGGGATGGGGTGGGGGGGGGGAAAGTGCCGGGATGGGATGGGGTGGTGGGGAAAGTGCCGGGATGGGATGGGGGGGGGGGGGGGGGAAAGTGTCGGGATGGGGTGGGGTGGGGGGGGGAAAGTGTCGGGATGGGATGGGGTGGGGGGAAAGTGTCGGGAGTGGGATGGATGGGGGGGGGGGAAAGTGCCGGGATGGGATGGGGGGGGGGGAAAGTGTCGGGATGGGGATGGGGTGGGGGGAAAGTGTGGGATGGGATGGGAAAGTGGGGGGGAAAGTGCCGGGATGGGATGGGGTGGGGGGGAAAGTGCCGGGATGGGATGGGGTGGGGGTGGCGGAGAAAGTGTCGGGGGATGAGGTGGGGTGGGGGAAAGTGCCGGGATGGGGATGGGGTGGGGGGGAAAGAAAGTGTCGGGATGGGGGGGGGGTGGTGCCGGGGAGGGGGAAAGTGTCGGGATGGGATGAGGTGGTGGGGAAAGTGCCCGGGATGGGATGGGGTGGGTGGGGGGAAAGTGTCGGGATGGGGGGGTGGGGGAAAAGTGTCGGGATGGGATGGGGGTGGTGGGGAAAGTGTCGGGATGGGATGAGGTGGTGGGGAAAGTGCCGGGATGGGATGAGGGTGGTGGGGGGGGAAAAAGCCACGGGATGGGATGGGTGTGGGGAGAGGTGCCGAGGGTGGGGGTGGTGGGGAAAGTGTCGGGATGGGGGTGGTGGGGAAAGTGTCGGGATGGGGGTGGTGGGGAAAGTGTCGGGATGGGATGGGGTGGGGGGGTGTGGGGAAAAGGTGGGGGATGGGGGGGGTGGGGGTGGGGAAAGTGCCGGGATGGGGGATGGGGAAAGTGTCGGGGGAAAGTGTCGGGATGGGATGGGGTGGTGGGGGGAAAGTGTCGGGATGGGATGGGGTGGTGGGGGAAAGTGCCGAGATGGGATGGGGTGGGGGAAAGTGCCGGGATGGGATGGGGTGGTGGGGGAAAGTGCCGGGATGGGGATGGGTGGTGGGGAAAGTGTCGGGATGGGATGGGGTGGTGGGGTGGGTGTCGAGATGGGATGGGGTGTGTGGTGAAAGTGCCGGGATGGGTGGTGGTGGGGAAAGTGTCGGGATGGGATGGGGGGTGGTGGGGAAAGTGTCGGGATGGGATGGGGTGGTGGGGAAAGTGTCGGGATGGGATGGGGGGTGGGTGGAAAGTGATGGGATGGGGGGTGGAGGAAAGTATCGGGGTGGGGTTGGGGTTAGAAAGTGCCGGGATGGGATGGGGTGGTGTGGAAAGAAAGTGGATGGGATGGGATGGGGGGTGGTGGGGAAAGTGCCGGGATGGGGGGGTGGGGAAAAGTGCCGGGATGAGATGTGGTGGTGGTGGAGAAAGTGCTAGGATGGGGGGGGGTGGGATGGGGAAAGTGCCGGGATGGGATGGATGGGTGGTGGGGAAAGTGCCGGGATGGGGTGGTAGTGGGGAAAGTGCCGGGTTGTGGGTGGTGGGGAGGGTGCCGGGGTGGACAGGGAGGGTTAAGGAGGGGTGTGTGGTGGACAGGGAGGGTTGTGGGTGGACAGGGAGGGTTAAGGAGGGTTGTGGGTGGACAGGGAGGGTTGTGTGTGTGGACAGGGAGGGTTTGTGGGTGGACAGGGATGGTGGGGTGGACAGGGAGGGTTGTGGGTGGACAGGGGAGGGTGGGTTGTCAGGGAGGATTGTGGGTGGACAGGGAGAGTTGTGGGGGGACAGGGAGGGTTGTGGGTGGACAGGGAGGGTTGTCATTTACCGCTGGGTGGACAGGGAGGGTTGTGGGGTGGACAGGGAGCGTTGTGTGGTGGACAGGGACGGATGTGGGGTGGACAGGGGAGGGTGTGGGTGGACAGGGAGGATTGTCATTTACCGCTGGGTGGACAGGGAGGGATGTGGGGGTGGAAAGGGAGGGTTGTCGTGGACGGGGAGGGTTTGGGGTGGACAGGGAGGGTTGTGGGGTGGACAGGGAGGGTTGTCATTTACCGCTGGGGTGGGACAGGGAGGGTTGGATGGGCAGGGAGGGTTGTGGGGTGGACAGGGAGGGTTGTCGTTTACCCATGGGTGGACAGGGAGGGTTGTGGGTGGGCAGGGAGGGTTGTGTTGTGGGTGGGCAGGGAGGGGTTGTGGGTGGGCAGGGAGGGTTGTCATTTGCCTCTGGGTGGACAGGGAGGGTTGTGGGTGGACAGGGAGGGTTGTCATTTACCGCTGGGTGGACAGGGAGGGTTGGATGGGCAGGGAGGGTTGTGGGTGGACAGGGAGGGTTGTCATTTACCCGTGGGTGGACAGGGAGGGTTGTGGGTGGACAGGGAGGGTTGTCATTTGCCTCTGGGTGGACACAGGAGGGTTGGGTGGGCAGGGAGGATTGTGGGTGGACAGGGAGGGTTGTCAAGTCGGAAAAACTGATCCCACGAGTGATTCCAGTTCAAGACCGTCACCTTCACAGGAAAATAACTTGACATTTGACTATGGACTACTCGATGCATTATTATCATTACTATATAATTGTTACCACTAGAATCTTTATTATTACTGTACCTTATTGGTGTTATCATAACTATCGTCTCCACCATAGCTGTTGTTCTTATCATCATCATTATTATCATTATTACCAACATTGTCATTGTTACTTTCATTGTTGGTCTTGAAACGATTATTGTTATCATCATTATCATCGTTGTCATCGTTATCATTAATACTAGTATCATTATGTTGTCATTATCATTACCATGATGATGATGATTATTGTTGTTGTTGTTATTATTATTATCATTATTATCATTGTTGTTGTTTTTTGTTGGCAGCTGTACTTTACATCATCACCATCATTATCATTGTTATTGTTTGTGCTTTTTTTTTACATATTATCATTATCATTATATTGTAGTATATGTAGTAGTAACGGTAGTAAAACTAGTAGCAGCAGTAGTGGCAGCAGCAGCTGCAACAGTAGTAGTAGTAGTAGTAGTAGTAGTAGTAGTAGTAGTTGTTGTTGTTGTTGTTGTTGTATTGTTTCAATATTGTTATCCTTTCATTATTCTTGGTTGTCTCTTTGTTTTTCTTCTTCTAAATACAAAGACAAGACTACAGTCAGCTGATGTCCTAACAAAAGAGCGCCCTAAAACAACTCAAAACTAAATCGGCACTCGAGAAATCGCAGACCCCTGCCAAGTAAAGCGGATTCTGGATTCTCTCTTTGATTCCAGTCTGCGCCGCGGATCTCATCAAACTCTGATGGCCTTGTCCCTGGCTCACATTGAAACTTCCCGCTAGCTTTTGTCAAAACTGGTGACGTACTTTTTTTTAGTAATCTTGTTACAGACGCGAGTGAAAACATAAGTCCGTTGGCGGAAGTGATAGTCATAACGAGAATGTTTATGGCCGAGCATGTGGGATCCGCAATCAGCAACAGAAAAGTGGTGCCAGTGACAGGGGACGAGACCAGAGACCTAAATGAATAAACGAATAAAAAAAATATATAAACAAATGAATAGATAAATACATCAACAAAAACCACGGCTCCGAGAAGAGCAAAGACCACTGCTATAGCCAAACGGATCCTGGATCTGCCCTTTGATCAGGTTACATAGGAAAGTGTAGGCTCATCCCGTCCCCAGTCACACTTCTCATATACTTCTTGCAAGGGTTATGGAAATGACCAAGTCTCGACGTTTACATTTCCAAAAGTTTCATCGTTTAATGAAAATGTATCACTTCATAGACGGTTATCAATTCCTGAACAGTACCTTCACAGTGTTCGTGTTCTGTGGAAAAATTTCAATAATCTTGCTGAACGGATCCTGGATCGGCCGTTTAATCCGGATCTGCAGCACAGATCTACATCAGTGTTTTACTGGATCGTCCTTGGCCCCCATTTCATCTTTCCACCCGGTTTCGCTGCAGTCGGTTCAACTGTTTCTGCGCGGTCTTGAAGACAAACAAACGAATAAACCAAGCAATGGATGCGAGTGAAGGCTTAACTTCCCTAGTGGGGTGTAACTCAGAAAAGATGAAAATGCGAATGAACAGGTCTACGATAGCGACATATGACTGCTTTTTGTACCATTATAAATAACAATGATAGACGTAACATGACAGTTTGAAAAGCAGTATTCCTGTCTTGCCATTGCAACAGCGTCGTTAGATGAGAGAGAAGAGAAAGAGAGAGCAGAAAAGAGAGAGAGAGAGAAAAGAGAGAGAGAGAGAGAGAGAGAGAGAGAGAGAGAGAGAGAGAGAGAAAAGAGAGAGAGATTACAGTGTGTGTGTGTGTGTGTGTGTGTGTGTGTGTGCGTGTGTCTGTGCGTGAAAGAGAGAGAGAGAGAGATAACTACTACCATGACTGTTACGTAGAGAAGTAACGGTACTTTGGTGCACTTATAGTCACCTTCAGAAATGTGTAGGCCCTTTTTTTTTTTTTTTTTTTTTTTTTAGGGGGGGAGAGGGGGGAGGTGTGGTGTGTGTGTGTGTGCATTACTATTGTTGTTACTGTTCATTTACATTATCATCATCGTTATCATCGTCGTCATTATTATTATGATCATCATCATCATCATTGTCATTATCATTATATTAGTATCAGTATTAGTATCATCATCATCATTATCATTATCATTTTTTGCAGTTTCCTTACGAATTTCTTTTTATCTGATGTTTGTCATTGTTACTATCACTGTTGTTGTTATCGTCACCTTTTGTTACTGTCACTGTTGTTGTTATCGTCCCCTGATCATTAGCGCCTTGCAAAAATAAATTGTTCATTAAAATCATTTATCAGCAGCAGCAAAGTTACCATCCTCACTGAACTTTGAAATTCATATGACAGTGATCCCCCACCCCCATCCCTCCCTTTCCCATCCTTTCCCCTCCTCACCCTCTCTGTTTAATCCTCTTTCCGGTTCATACCATTGTACCGTGTTTTGCGAAGAAAGAAAAATTACAAATTAAGAAATTCCACAAAAAAATGTAAATCCTGTTATTTCGTAGTTTTTTTTTTTCAAATGAATATCATTAATGACCGTGCTTTCTTTTTTTCCCTGCAAAACACATTACATTCTCCAAGAAGTCACAACCATCACACACACACACACACACACACACACACACACACACACACACACACAAACCACTACCACTACCACCACCGACATGAACAAAAGGCCGACAGTTTCAAAACCACCTTTTACGTCTGTTCTCATTTCCATTAATGCTGCCGCATGATGGGGGGGGGGGGTGGAAGGAAGTGGTGAGGGGGGAAGAAGTTCCTCATTCACAACACCGATAACATAGAAGTTGAAGACACTGGGACGTAGAAATTATCCAGTAACTAGTTGTGAAATAATTCCTTCTTTTTTCTTTCTTTTTTTTAATTATTTTTTCATTCACTGCATGCCATCAAAAAGTTCATCATACATAATTAGTACATATACATTTACATCAAAAGGTGATCTTTCAGTCCTTGCCTTGAGTTTAAAAAAGAACAGGAACATGAAGAGACGCATTTGCTGGGAGAAGACCTGGAAGTTGGGGGGAGGGGGGGGGGGGGGGTTCTGGGAAGAAGCTGGAAGGAATAAATTGGGGAAGGGAAAGTGGGGAGCTGTTGAATGCTTTCCGTTTCGCACTGGGCTGAGAGGCACTGTCAAGGCCAGTTAGACGAATGACCTTGCTCCAGTGACCACAGCGAAGGCTCCCTTTCCTTAACTGATCTGTTCCTTCACACAGGGCCGTTTTCACCATGACTTCCTGCGAACGTTCGACATCAACCGTTTTGATGTAACAGGTGACGCTTGTAATTTCATTTGAGGAATCTATTCGGCTATCGCGCCATTTTTTTTTTCTGAGCAAGTTGATTTTGATTCTGGTTACAAAACAAAATGATATGTTGTTTGATTCGGCTAACAAAAGCAAATTTATGTTTTGTATTATTTGGTGACCGATGTTGTGAAAAATAGTGGGGTTGTTTTCGCTGCTATTTCTATGCAGTCTCACTTGCTGGATCCAACGCAAAACGAGCTTATGGGACTCTTATTTTGCTGTGAATAACAAGATACATCTACATGTGGCCAAGCCTTGTTCTACATTCAGTAAATATCATTTCTAGTGTCTCGTCTGTGTGGTTGAAAATGCATTCAATGGACAAATCATGGAATGTAACTTTAATATAACTGCATTGTTAGGCCTAAATATCTTTTCATTATACATTTTGTCAATGTACTGAGTAGTAATTAAAAATGCTACGAACGTGTCGATTTTATCAGATGAAAATATCGCTAAAACTTTGACTGCACATTAATTGGCTTTACCATTTCATGTCATCTACATGCAGGTGAGGAGGAGGGGGTGTGGATTGCTGGATAAACTGTAAATGATTATCAGTATTTTCTGGTCTGCACAGTCTGGTTGTGCTAGCGCTTGTAGCTGTCTGGAAAAGGTTATTACACACACACACACACACACACACACACACACACACACACACACACACACACACACATATATGTATATATAGAGAGATATATATAATCACACTCTACTCTCTCTCTCTCTCTCTCTCTCTCTCTCTCTCTCTCTCTCTCTCTACTTTTACACACACACATACACACGCGCGGGCGCGCGCACGCGCTCAAACAAAATAGGATGATTACACTGACACGTGAGTCAAAAATCACACGCTGAAGTATTTCAAAGCAAGGTCAAAGTATAGCTGCATCGTGTTCGCCTGACCTTCAGCCGGGCTTGCCGTGGCTTGCCGTGGTCTTTTTCTGTGGCGAGACCTGTCGCTTGTCCTTCTGCTGCACAGGCTGAAACAGTCTTGGGAACTTCTCATTAAGCCACTGTCCGAAAGGCGCGTCCCCTGCCGCGACTGGCGATTCGTTAAGAGACAAAAATCCAACATGGTGTGTATGAGAAAATGCTCTTTTTTCCAGAGTGCAGTAAACAGTTCTTACCAACTATCGTCTCCATCTTATGAGTCTTTGCAGCCGACCCGGGGAGTGAACTAGAAAGAGCTATAACTGACTTTTAATTTCATTTATATATATATATATATATATATATATGTGTGTGTGTGTGTGTGTGTGTGTGTGTGTGTGTGTGTGTGTGTGTAATATGCTGAACATTATATATCATATATATATATATAAGATTTTTTACGATAAAACTTAAAATAGATGAAAAAGAAAAGGTAATTGCATGCATTCTGCTTCGTTGTCCTTTACGAGTAACGTGATGCACAGTATGTGATCGCACCAGAAAGAAAGAGACCGCTGCTTCGACCTGAGAGGACCCACCAGAGATGCTGCTGCCCCTGGTCCCCAGCTGCGGAGACAAACTCCAGCTAAATGCAGTTTCACTCGTTGGCTGGCTGATTAGACTGCGAACGGAGATGGCAGCAGGCGATAGTCATTATTGGATCTAGCGAAAGAGCATTTTCTTCATCACACACGCCAGGGTACAGTAAGGTAACATGGTCCTTTTTATGAATACCCCCATGTGACAGGAAAATACACGCGTCCACTACGACAGCAGAACGCTGAGCAAGCTGGAACGGTGCAACTTCGGCTGAAGATGCTTCAAAGGGTGTCGCTCAGTGGACATCTCTACATGGGTTTCACGTCACACAAGAAGCACGAACACACCCCCTCATTGTCCGTCAGTGTGTGTGGTGACCGCTTCACTCCGAGATGTTGCTGGTGGTGCTGATGACTGAGGTTTGGCGGGGTAGGGGAGTGGGGATAAGGCTGCGAAAGCTGAGAGGGGTGAGTGTGAGGGTGCTGGGGGAGGGAGTGGATGAACTGCCCTGGGGCGGGGGAGAGTGAGGGAGGGACGCTGATGGTGTGAGGAGCGAGGGCGGCAGACAAAGCCCCGCTCATGCTCAGCCCGCAGCCCGGAGGAGACACTCGTCCTTCACTGCCACTGCTGCCGCTCAGCAACGGGGGAGAGGCGCTCTGCAGCTGGCAGTCGGCCCCAGGCTGTGGCCCTGCGGGGGAGGAGGGGAGCCGTCCGAGCCGTCCGGCAATTGCAGGTCCTCGTTGACGTTCACGACGGGCGTCATGCGCTTCTCCTTCTGCCGTCGGTTGCAGAACCACACCCGCACCACTTCCTTCTCCAGCTGAAGCTGGTCCGCCAGGTGAGTGATCTCCGCGGCCGACGGCTTGGGACACTTAACAAAATGCGACTCCAGCGCCCCCTTCACCGTCACCTCGATCGACGTCCGTTTCTTCCGCTTCCGGCTCTGAGCTGCCATCTTGTCCACGGACGTGGAGGAGCCGGTGGTGGAGTCGGCTTCTTCCAGCCACTTCTGGATCAGCGGTTTCAGCTTGCACATGTTCTTGAAGCTCAGCTGCAGGGCCTCAAAGCGGCAGATAGTGGTCTGCGAAAACACGTTGCCGTACAGCGTGCCCAGTGCCAGCCCCACGTCAGCCTGCGTGAAGCCCAGCTTGATCCTCCGCTGCTTGAACTGCTTGGCGAACGACTCCAGGGCGTCGGAACTGGGCGCGTCCTCGTCCGAGATGGGCTGATGGCCCAAGTCGCCTTCCTGAGGCTCCACGTGAGAGGGAAGGTGGGAGGACAAGAGTCCGTTCATGTTCATGGCGTATCCGTACCCTGGGTGGTGGTGCTGATGTTGCTGCAGTGAGGCGTGGCCTCCGTTCTGGATCAGATGCGGGGAGTGGAGGTCAAGGGGGAGTGCCAGTGCTGCTGACTGGGGGCAGTTGCTGCGTGGAACGGGGCAGCAGGTGGTGACCGCTCCCTGCCTGCTCCATGGCGCTCAGGTGTTGCGAGGTGGGCGGTTTGAGATCCTGGGCCAGAACGTGTCCCCCACCCCCCATCTGATTCCCCCAACCGGCGTCGTTGGTCAGGCCAGTGATTGGCATGGTGAAGCGAACCTAACTGCCCATTCTGCTCAGAAACGTGATGTTCTGGAGGTAGATACTTCATGCCGTAGGCATCCTTCATGGAGGGAAAGTCCTTCACCGAGTACTCTTTTAGGGAAGAAAAGTCCTTCATGCCGTAGTCCTTCATCACAGGATAGTCCTTCATGCCATAATCTTTTATGGCAGAGTAATCCTTCATGGTGGGGTAGTCCTTCATGTCGCTCCCTAACAGGTCTTGGTGGTTGAGATAGGGCTGGGCAGTGTCCGACAGCTGTGGCATGCCGTTGGCTGTGTGTGTCCCCATGTGTTCTGGGCCGGTGAGAGGGGAGCTCATGGTGCCCATGTACAGGCCTGTGCTGCTGGCAGACATGGCCGCCCTCTACCTCCTTGCCCAGCGCAACGGCCGGACGCGCACCATGTGAGATTCGTTCTACGATTTCTTACAGAAACTGCGCATTGCGCAACAATTCTTAACCTACCCGAAGTTTTTACCCCATTAGATGTTGGGAAACTGACGTAGGAGTCTCCACCATGCCCCCGACGGTGAACTTTTGAAATATTTTCATGCAGCTAGTTGGAGAACAAATCGCCTTGCTCGTATTCTGATTATAAAAAACACACACACACCGCAAAGGCTGTTAGTAGGAATGCCTTCTGACAATAATGCTAGATTAAAAAAAAAAAAAAATAAGCACAGTGGTCTCTTACATTACCATGCCACAAAAACTTTTTGGTGATGGACACACCCTCTTGCGGGTACCCTTTCTGGGTACTGATAAACCAGCAATGCAAGGCTACAAACAATACTCAGTTTTATGTGTTTGCTTGGCAACTATGCATCCTTTGACCACACTGAAAAATACATAGACACTTGCATCTTGCGTGCTGAACAAACTCTCACTGGAGACTTCCTGGTGAACACAAAGACGCTCTTTGACATCTGTCCTTCGAGGACAACATTCACAGGACAGCTTGAGTGGCACACATGTGTTTGCAGGAGGACAGGAGTTTCTCGGAACATTGAAATCACTATTGTAAGACTGTTTAAAAAAAACATGCACACCCAGGACGCCTGAGAGAATCTTTTACTGCAAATCAGCTTGTGGGTGGTGTGGGAAAGTAGTCTATCCTGAACACAGGTCGTCAGACATGGAAGACGCACACTGTGCCTGTGGGCAATGCAAACTGGACAGTCGCCGGATTGTGCACACACATACACACTGCAGCTCTACTGCTGAAGAGGACTCACAGGACGCACGTACACTATACTGCACCGCTAAAATGCTGCTTGTTCCCAAACAAGTCAGCAGGGAATGTCCATGCACTGGGCCGATGAGTTGTTTCGGGTAGCAATACAGGGTATCAGCCCACAGCTTCTCTGGTCTTATTTCAGAATCTGAGGACACAAAAACATTCAATGGCACATTAATTAATTCGAACAGCAGACTTGCAAGATATTAGAAAAGACAAATAATAATAATAATAATGAATACTTATATAGCGCCTATTCTCGGCTAGAGACCAAGCTCTAAGCGCTTTACAATCAACACTCGTTTACACAACGGGCTGCCTACCTGGGTAGTGCCGACTGGAGAGCTGCCAGCTGGCGCTTCATTCAGTCGTTTCCCATGTCATCCAGTCAGTATCGTTCAACATCGATCACTCATTTTCCTTACTTCCTTAATTCTTTCCATTTCTCACGCAGGGTACATGCTATGTGTAACGTGTCATCCATACCAACGGCCAAACTGGCCTACTCTCCCGAAAGTTGGTGATGGGATTTTACGTGTGTGCAAAATGTTATGCATGCGTTTACACTCGGAACCTTGGTTTATAGTCTCATTCGAAGGACTGTATGGGAAATGGAGTCAGAACCAATGTTAACTCCGAGGGAAAAAAATCCTCCTGTACCGAAACGCCCCGGAGGAGGTTCGAACCCGCAACCCCAGGATCACCAAGATTACGAGTCCGGCGCTCTACCAACTGAGTTATTCCGGCTCCCGAATGGAAAATAATCAAGATCATCATCACCATTAACAACATCAACATAACCAAGAATAAGACGATGATATCATGGGAGACTTCTTGGTCTCATACATGTGCATATGTACAGGCTACAGCTCAAGACAGACTGTGGGACGGCATTGAATATTTCATGGCAAGCTGTTATGTCTCTGCACTGCATAAGAACAGAACAGTAATACTGACCAGCAAGTCTTCTACGGTTAAAGGCAGTTTTATTTGAAACATGTCATAATAACAAGGCAAATACGAATCAAACTGATAAAAAGCAGTTTCATAAAGAAGAAAAATTCTGTCAGAACGAGGTTCATACAAACACAAGCAGAATGCACAGACATCTTAAGAGTTGGATATGAATTTTACCTCTTTTTTTTTTTAACAAAACAAGACTACGAAGTGAAAAAAGTGAAGAGTTGTGATGATAAAGAAGAATGAAGCACAAGAAAAAGTGAGAGAAGGAAGTTTGCCTGTGTGTGACACCAGCACATGAGGCACAATGGTACAGTCTTAGTGCATCAACCCACAATACACGCTTTCTACCATAGTAAGACACTTGCACGCCTATAACGCCAGACGGATTCTGCTTACGATACACAAGTGCAAAGAGAAAAACACAGACCAAAGACTCATCCCCAAAAAGGATGTTCCAAACTCGCCCACATACCCTGCGCGCGACACATACACACAACAAAGTCAACTTTAGAAATGAACGAACACAAACTTCCATCATGCAAGAATGACATTGATCTTGACAATCGTCACATGCAGATGATCTTAATTTGTTAAACATGAAAGGAAATCTTATAAAGAGTCAGTGAGAATAATACGATAAATTACAAGTAACAAGAGTAACTTCTGGGACAAAACTGGAATATTTTTGTGGATGTCTGCTTGTTTCTATGTGCCTTGCGTCTGCATTAGAGCTACGCGAATTGGTGCCGTAAACCGCAGTCGATCAGACAAACGGGCATGCCATTGTTCTACCGTGGGAGCAAAAGTTACTCTTAATAGTTATTCACCGTTTGCTGTTCCTTGCCTCATTTAAGATTTCGTTTTTGAAAATGCCCGTCAAGAGTGTACCCGAAAATAAAATGGCTTTGGCCAAATCCCCGGGGACTGACTGGCCCAAGCCATTTTTTACCTTCCCCCTCCCACCCCCTTCCCTCCTTTGTACCCCTGGATCATTTTACGCTCCGTCGATTATGTCTTGGTAATCCAATGTTCCAGAATTAGTAGCTCAAACCGCATTTGATGGGGCCCAATATATCACAGCAAAGACTTTCCCTGCCTTAGTATTGTGTAGCAAGCGTGTTAAATACACTCACTAATCTACACACACACACACACACACACACACACACACACACACACACACACACCACTGGCGCACATGTACAGAAGTCCCAAGAAACACGCTAGCACACGTGGCATGTTCACAACAATACACGAGGACCACGCCACGCCACGTTGGAACGGTCTGAACGGTTCTCCAGGTTGAAGTGTCTGGCAAGTTAATCGAAGAGAAGTTAGCAGGACACCGTAACCAACGCACTTCCTGACCAGAACTGGGAGACCACAATGACGTCACTTCCTTGCGTGACAGCGAGGGCCACGATTTCAGCCTCCGGCGCCCAAATCTGCCATTCCGAAACCGAGAAAGGTAGTCTCCCATCTCTCGAGGGACTATTTTTAAGGCCAGAGGGGTATGAAAGGCCTAGGCCAAAGTCTGCCCAGTTACAGAATGGCCTGTGTTCTATACCCGGAGAGACTCCGGCAAAACAGGCACATTCCGGCTTGTAATGGCGGATATAGGGGAGAGAGAGAGAGAGAGAGGAGGGGGGAGGGGGGCCCAGCTGAGACAAAACCAGACTCAGTCCAATCCAGTTGAAGACAGAGACGAGGAAGAACAGTAACATTCTGTGGTCATTTAGGTCTGTTTCCATTTCCTTTCCACAGCCATCCTCATCGTCAGTTCGTGTCCATGTCTTCCCTGTTAACAAGTTCGTGTCCATGTCTTCCCTGTTAACAAGTTCGTGTCCATGTCTTCCCTGTTAACAAGTTCGTGTCCATATCTTCCCTGTTAACAAGTTCGTGTCCATGTTTCCCTGTTAACAAGTTCGTGTCCATCTCTTCCCTGTTAACAAGTTCGTGTCATATCTTCCCTGTTAACAAGTTCGTGTGTCCATGTCTTCCCTGTTAACAAGTTCGTGTCCATGTCTTCCCTGTTAACAAGTTCGTGTCCATGTCTTCCCTGTTAACAAGTTCGTGTCCATGTCTTCCCTGTTAACAAGTTCGTGTCCATGTCTTCCCTGTTAACAAGTTCGTGTCCATGTCTTCCCTGTTATCAAGTTCGCGTCCATGTCTTCCCTGTTATCAAGTTCGCGTCCATGTCTTCCCTGTTATCAAGTTCGCGTCCATGTCTTCCCTGTTAAACAAGTTCGCGTCCATATCTTCCCTGTTTACAAGTTCGCGTCCATATCTTCCCTGTTAACAAGTTCGCGTCCATGTCTTCCCTGTTAACAAGTTCGTGTCCATGTCTTCCCTGTTAACAAGTTCGCGTCCATGTCTTCCCTGTTAACAAGTTCGTGTCCATGTCTTCCCTGTTAACAAGTTCGTGTCCATGTCTCCCTGTTATCAAGTTCGTGTCCATGTCTTCCTGTTAACAAGTTCGCGTCCATGTCTTCCCTGTTAACAAGTTCGTGTCCCAAGTTTCCCTGTTATCAAGTTCGTGTCCATGTCTTCCCTGTTAACAAGTTCGTGTCCATGTCTTCCCTGTTAACAAGTTCGTGTCCATGTCTTCCCTGTTAACTGTGTTTAGAACAAAGGCCATTCTGTACTGGAACGCTCACTTTCGCTGGCTCCGCGACAACACACTTATTGTCGTCAGCAGGGGGGCTCAGTATGTGGTGTTGTATTACCGCAGATCAGAACAGGCACGTACCATTGAACGTCACCGAAATGATTCAGCAGCAGTGCAGTATCTTCTCTGGCGTGTTACCTCATGACGACCCGAGACTGATTACACCTGAAGGACTGCCGGACCCGGGACTGCCCGAGACTAGCTGGGTGTGGCTACGAGTGAATGATCCATTACGACAGGCGTTTTTGTGTAATGCTATTGAAATGAAGACACTTTTTTTTTAATGACCACAAGCAGCCTGGCTGCGACAAACAGCAAGTCGTCAGTAGATAGGACTGTAAAGCACTATGGGAATGACGTCGGCGACGTAGACCATTTGTTGTTGCTGCTGAGGAAACCAAATCTTCGACTGAAAAAAAAAAAATCATTTACACATTCCTAATATTTTCGTTCCTATCTGACAAGGAGCAAAGTGTTTAAATCTAAATAGTGCAAACTTCCAAGAAGTTTTGGTCTGAAAGCCAACCAGATTTTTTTTTTTTTTTTTTTTTTTTTTTTTTTTTTTTTCTTTTTTTCATGAAATATTTATTTGATGACTTTAACAAATGCATACGATACACACATGCAGAAGAAGTTACTTGCCAAGTGAAGCGACTGCAGGCGGAAACCGAAACAATCTTTAGTCAGCCAAACATGAACAAACGAATCACAAGGCAAAACAACGCGTTTCGACCTCTTAGACCCTCTTCCACCTTGCGCCGAATTTGATGAGATAAATGATTGCTCGTTCGTCAGTTTCCTTATCCCGAGTGTTGTTTATCTAGATTGAGGAAGACATAACAGGTCGAAACGCGTCGTGTTTTCTCTTGTGATTCGTTGTTCACGTTCGGCGGATACCGTATTGAATTTTTTTTTTTTTTTTTTAAGATTTATGCAGAGAATGCAGTGATTCAATTTTTTTTTTTTTAGGGGAAAACGGCTCAAAGTGACTTGTGGTACATTACGGTTTTACTGTATGACCTATTTCAGTTGCGCTTTTAGTGCATTGCGCAATGGTTACACGAAATAAATGTTTTTCCCCTGTGTTGTTGTTGTTGTTGTTGTTGTTTTCTTTTGGTTTGTTTGTTTGTTTTTTGTTTGTTTGTTTGTTTTTTCGAATCCCTTTTGTCTCCGTTCTGTGCACACGCACCTCATTGCCGATCCCCGATGCACAGCCATAGCCTGG
>JADBJO010001822.1:97500-125000 GCA_016801955.1 Conus betulinus
ATTCACTTTTTTAGCTCCCTTTACCAGTTTGTCAACAAAACAAAATATTTCACATTTTCACAAAATTCACAAAAGCTGCATGATACCATAGATGCAGCTTAATTTCCTTCTTCAAAAAAAAAGCCAGCACACTGATGATACATTTCAAGTTTCTTTTTTTTCCAATTACTAAACAGTTGACGCTTTACATATTTATTTCTTTAAAAATTCCACCGGCAGGGATTAAGTTTCCAGGAGGAAGAAACTTGAGTCCCAGGGTTGGACGCTGAGGTTTTCTGAAAAGAACCCCAAAGCCCTAACGTTGGCTAGAGTATATGTAAACTTTTAAGAAATTCTACATATCAAATAAAAGAAAAAGATATTCACGAGACTCAAAACACATCCTACCTACAGTTGGGGATTCAAAATGAAATCTTTACAAAATATTATTTTAAAAAAAAAGATTTCTTTCAAAGCAGTTGCGCGTTTTCACAAAATACTTCTCATTACACGAGGTCGTTATTTTTTTTTATTCAACACATCAATTTTTTTAGAACTACTTATCAACAATTTGTCATTTCCCTTTATGTATTTATTATTCCCCAACTGGCAACTTACCACAGGAAATCAATATTTTAACCAAGCTATACCTAACAGATTTTTATCTGCGCTACATCAAAATCGGCCGCTCGCATGCATGCAAAATCGCTCGAGGAAAACTAGGTTTTCCTTTTACAGCCCCCCCCCCCCCCCCCCCCCCCCTCAACGGTTGAAAAACATGCTAACGACTCGGCCCAAGCCAAACGCCCTTTTCCTCCCGTCTGGCAGTTCCTGGACTGGCCTACATATCCGGAACACACCCGTCCTACAAATTAAAAGCTTCTCTCACCAATCACGTGCCTCAGCGTCCAATGGAAGTTCGAGGTTCAAACACAGCTTACCCGCGTATACACACCCGACATGACGACATGCACTGATTTTGTTTTACGTACACACAGTTCTTGTTTTTGTGGAGATTTGATCAAACCGATGGATTTTGTGAAAAAAGGCTAGTTTCAGTTTCAGTTTTAGTTTTCACCAAGGAGGCGTGACAGCGGGCGGACTTGTGCAAATACGCTACACCACATCCGCTGAGTTTTGAGACCACATTATGCATGATCTGAAGCTGATGGATAAATGAATTAACAACTAAGATGAGACGATTGAAGAACAGGGCTCGTGGCTACGACTCGGTGGATGCCTGACCTACGCATTAACCCAACGCGCTGGTCAGACCTTGAGTGCCTATCTACCATTTTTGTGTGTGTGTGTGTGTGTGTGTGTGTGTGTGTCTAGTGGATGTACAGTGTGTGTGTTTGATGTGTGGACATGGGCCCATGTGTGTGCGTGGGCGCATATGTGTGTGTGTGTGTGTGTGTGTGTGTGTGTGTGTGTGTGTGTGTGTGTGTGTGTGTGTTCGCGCAGGCATGTGTGCGCGTTTGTGTGTGTGCGTGTGTGTGTGTGTGCACGTGTGTGTTTGTGTGTGCCTGTATGTGCGCGTGTGTGTGCGTGTGCATATGTAAATGTGTGGGTTGTGTGAGCACACGTCTCTGTATATAGACTATAATCATGTGTACATATGTGTGTATGTGTGTCTTTGTATGTGGGCGTGTGCGTGTGTGTGTGTGTGCATTCGTACGCTTATGTGTATGCTATGTGTGCGAGCGTGTGCCGGTGTGGACGTGCACATGCACACATGTGTATATTAGTGTGGGTAAGAGCGAGCGAACGTACACGCACACGTTCGTGTGTGTGTGTGTGTGTGTGTGTGTGTGTGTGTGTGTGTGTGTGTGTGTGTGTGTGTGTGTGCGAGTGAGTGCGCGCGCGTGTATGTGTGTGTGTGTGTGTGTGTGTGTGTGTGTGTGTGTGTGTGTGTGTGTGTGTGAAAAAAAGACTAGTCTTTGTGTTTCTTGACTTTGTATCTGGCCTAACATCATCATAATGCTATTTCCGTTCATTCGCTGTAAATAAACCAGACATCAACGGAATCCTGAACATAGTTGTCTTTGAGTGTGTAAACAAATAATGATGTTTTGTAGTTAGGCAAACCATGGAGAGCATACTAGAGATAACTGTCAGCACATCAATGATGAATCAGCGTGTTGTCCTTGTTTTGTTGTGTTGGCTTACTTCAAGTCTTCTTCGTACGATTTTTTTTTTCAGTGAACTTCGTTCTAAGTGAACTCTTTTCTAGTGAACTTTTTCAGTAACACAACAACAGTAATCTAAGTGTTATGTTTGTCAGCTGGCCAGCATGGCTTGAGAAAGGTTGAAATAAACCGAAATATTGCCATTACCTCATGGGTGTTTTGTGGCTTCTATTTTTCATCTTCCTGATTCTTTTTTCTTATTCAGACTTCTCTCCAGTGACTTCAATAACAACTACAGCATTTGGAACAGATCGGTTGAGTACGAAAAAACAAGTAGAAAATCTCCACTTTTGAATCTTCTGTTAAATGTAACCCCACCCCGTAACAGGCTTCCTGCTCTCCCTCCCACCCCCGCCCTCTCTCTCCACCTCACTCCCCCCTCACAGAGAGAGAGTGTGTGTGACCGATACATGTATCTGGCATGGCTCGGTGGTCCGTGCCATGGACTGACAACAAAGAGATAGAGGGTTCAAGCCCCACAAGAGGCATTAGCATTGTTACATGCTTTGGCCGTTGCCAGCTCTTACCCAGAGGTGATAGTCCCGGCCACCGGTGGAAAGATCAGGAGCACTGAGCAAGGTCCTCCACACACGGGAAATGTCTTTGACAGCACGCGTGGCTCAGTTTGGGGGACCATCGCTGACTGGTTTTTGTCCGGACACATCATCTTCTTCTAAAACGATGACATATCATAGTCTTGTGGATGTTGAGATGATCACACAACGTGCTGCACGTGCGGTACAGATGTTGCAGGCTGTTTGCTTTGTGCAGGAGACTCGCTTTGCTGCATGCCGATCACCCAGTTGACTGTGAATGTAGCAGACGCGATAAGCAGTGTGTGAGTAGCATCGGATAGCTTCAAATGAAATGGGTCTCACACTTTAAATGAATGTAAAACGTATCACAAAAATGATAACGGGGTGTGGGAGCGAATTTCCGTCGGTAAAAAAAATTCTCTGGTTGAAACCATGCGCTATTGCTTATCACAAGTGCTTTTTTTTTTTTGTTTTTTGTTTTTTTTGTTTTTGTTTTTGTCTGCGCTAGAAGGGTATTTGAGGTTTGACTTCCTTTCCGCTAGATTTTAACTTGATATTAACGGTATATCATATCGTGACATATAATTGCAGTTGTATTCACAGATGCTGAAGTACGCTTTCTGCCGAGTACAGAAAACTGACGTTGACATGTCTGCCCAAGTCCACGATGACAACTGTTCAGATCCTGCATCGAAATGGGAAACTCATTCCATTAGCGAAAGTATGTGGATTCCTTTTGTCTGTGGCTACTTTTGACAGAACTGTGTAATAAAATAAGAAGACCCTTTTCACTGAAAGCCTGATCCAAACATCGCTGGAAATTCGCCGCTTATGCCGACCCTCTCAAGACCTCTGTGCACGATCAGCAGATCTGCATCAATTCTAGAGAGACGTGCGCACGCGCGCGCGCGCGCGCGCGCGTGTGTTTATGTGTGTGTGTGTGTGCGCGCGCGCGCGCGTGTGTGTGTGTGTGTGTGTGTGTGTGTGTGTGTGCGCGTGTGCGTGTGTAAGTGTGCCTCGTGTGTGTGTGTGTGTGTGCGTGTGTGTGTGCATATGCGTGCGTGTATGTGTATACTAGTGTGTGTGTGTGTGTGTGTGTGTGTGTGTGTGTGTGTATGCGCGCGCGCATGTGTGTGAGTGTGTATGTGTACGTAAGGGAGAGAGAGAGAGAGAGAGTGCGTGCGTGTGTGTGTGTGTGTGTGTGTGTGTGTGTGTGTGTGTGTATCTGTGTGTGTGTGTGTGTGTGTGTGTGTGTGTGGTGTGTGTGTGTGTGTGTGTGTGTGTGTGTGTGTGTGTGTGTGTGTGTGTGTGTGTGCACACGCACGCGCGCGCATGTGAGAGAGAAAAGGACAGAGAAAGGGAGACGCACATTTATCATGTGTGTGTGTGTGTGAGAGAGAGAGAGAGAGAGAGAGAGAGAGAGAGAGAGGAGGGAGGAAGGGAGAGGGAGAGATTTTACGGAGCTGGAATATCTGTGTACATATTCTTGTGTTTGCGTGTGTGTGTGGGGTGTGGGGGGGGGGGGGTTGACACGCCTTGTACATGTTTTGTGAGAGAGCGAGAGAGAGAGAGAGAGAGAGAGAGAGAGAGTAGTGAGTGTGTGTGTGTGTGTGTGTGTGTGTGTGTGTGTGTGTGTGTGTGTGTGTGTGTGTGTGTGTGTGTGTGTGTGTGTGTGTGTGTGTGGTGTGTGCGCGCGCGCGCGTGCGTGAGTGTGTGAGTGAGTGAGAGAGTGAGAGTGAGAGAGAGAGACAGAGAATTTACAGGACTGGCATATTTCCGGAGAGAGAGAGAGAGAGAGAGAGAGAGAGAGAGAGAGAGAGAGGGAGGAAGGGAGGGAGGGAGGGAGAGAATTTACGGGACTGGCATATTTCCGGTAAATCTGAACAAATCTACTCCAACCTTGGCGATTCCTGATCGTCACGGGATACAACTCTGATCCGAAAAAGATCACATATTCAAAGCCAGACAAGGTAGGGGAATCTGTGTTATTTTTCTTACTTTCTTTTTTAATTTGTCTGTATTTTTTAAAGTAAAAATTACAATGTTTCAAGTCTAAAACGTTTAAAGTGTGATCAGAACAGCAAAAAGCGATGCTGAATCATATGACATTGTGAATGTAATTGAAATTATTGAGAGAGAGAGAGAGAGAGAGAGAGAGAGAGAGAGAGAGAGAGAGAGAGAGACAGAGACAGAGACAGAGACAGACAGACAGACAGACACACAGACAGACAGACACACAGAGGAAGGGATAGGGGGGGATTCCGGCCCATGAAACTGACGGCCCACCAAATCTATCTTCAGATCAACTTTAATGTTGCATCGGCACAAACTTCCAACAGCATTCAATTGTTTGAATTGTATGATCTGTAATTGTATTCACTCTGCTAGAGTGTTGTTCTGGCGTCCCTGTCAACACTTCCCTCTCTACTACTGATCACGGCCACTATGTAGGCATGGAGCTGAAGCAGTTTCTGACCCGGTCAACGTCCACCCTGGCCAAGCACTGAAAGCCATCCGCACAGTTCAGCTGTTTTCCAAAAACAATGCTCAACAGCACAGCTGGTTTCCTACTCGCCTGTGACAGGTTTACTCCAAGGGTTGTATAGCGCCTTGGTAAATACTGCACGTGCTTCACGTGTTAAAGAGTGAGGGACTTCATGAAAGCTCTGAGAGTGTAAGGCGTTCAGGATCAGGAAAAACACTTTCCAGAGAGGGGTTTCTTCTCTGAGAACCTCCTGCTGTCCAGCTCTCCCTGGAGTCTCCGTCCTGCCATCGCCAGTCCTTGCACTAACATGACCAAAGTGCTGCGAGATATCAAGGACGAAAAGTATAACCGCGTACACAAAGATGCCGCCATAATGGCAGCAAAGCATCTGATCTTAAACATGCTTGGGCGGTTGAACGAGGAATCGGGAAAACGAATCGAGAAAAGCCGATAAGTGGTGTGCTGCAATGTTTTAGCCCTTTGAGGTGACATAATCTTACAGTGAGGCAACACGAGTCATTCCAACGCAGTCTCGTAATTCCAGATCGACGCAAGAATTGGAATCCTACACAAACAGCTGTCCACGAGTGGTCTGTCTGCACTGTGGATGTCCAAAATGTTCACCAAAACAACATGACTGAGATTCTTGGGATCAGATTCAGGAAAAGATCATTGCAGACGCAGTCTTCAGTACGCTTAAATGTACTGGCTGACAAAGCATGCGACTCATTAAAGTGGAAGCACCTCTGTTGCCCTGATACATGCTGACAAGCAAGGCAACATCAAAGAAAACTGTCCAGATTTGTCCAGTGTGAAGGTACTACAGGAGAGGTACTGGCCGTGACAATGAAAAATGCTGACAGATGAGGAATGTTGTAAATTCAGTTTCACAGAAAATAGTGTGGGCCTACAATGCAGGCTTTAATAAAAGATGACTAAATGCAAAATGAGAACACGTGTTTTCTTTCTTTTTTCTGCCTCTCCTGGATTCTTTTCTGACGTTATTTGTGTAGGATTTTTTTTATCATATTTCAGTCGCTGATAAGACTATTTACTTAATGTAAACTAATCTCTAATACCAAAATATGACGTAACGGAAAGAAGATCCCAAAGCACGGATGGGAAGATGACACCACCATTTCACCAATCTCTGCCCAGTCAAAATTCTGATAATATATATCTAAAAATCATAGACATGATAGAACAGAAAGAGAGTCACAAAAACAAATGAATGGAAAGAATCAGTTTTCTCACTATGTTTTCAGGTAAACACGCAGTGAAGGAATAGATCCTGTTTCATGAGTGATCGCCTCACACAGAACGAGATTATTCATGAGACACAAATACGATGGCCACCAGATTCCAAATAATTTCGAGGTACAGTATATTCTCACTTTCTCCAATTACCATCCCCCCCCCCCCCCCCCCCCCCCCCCACACACACACACACACACACACCCTCCATTATTTTTCTCCTACTACTATCAGTCATCATTGTCATATTGGAATTCACACAACGGAGAACTGAAACTGAAAGTGAACTTTCGCAGTCTCACCTGTGTTCGGTGTTTCAATGCAACTATGTCCAAAGCTGCTGCATTATACACAGGAATAGTCCAGTGCCCTTGCATGTCGACCATTCAGCCTGTCCTTACTCATAGTCATACTTGACCTGAGGTAGTTCACAGTGCAAATCCTGCTGATGCTCCGCTCGCACTGAGCAGTGTGATCGGAAGGGCGCACAAGAAATGCAGCATCTTGCTGCTGGTTTGGGTGAAAATCTGGATCACACTGCTAACGTGCATTAGCTGCAGTTGAAGGGACCAGTCGAGATTTATCCACTTCAGTTTGCCATGTATTTAGCCAAACGTTCGGTTCACATTCAACGTTTCCAGGGTCTGGCAGATCCAATAACTACAAGTTATCTAAATCTCTAAACTCCAGTAGGAACTCTGGTTAAGCCCTCTGGAATTTGAACGAGCTGCTTCCTCTGGGTGAGAGTCGGTAACACCTGCTGCATATCGCCATCAGATGAAAAAGCTACGTACACATTGTGTACCATTCGATCTCCACATTTTTGCTGCCGGAAGCAGTCTTCAAAATATTTTCATTCTGATATTTCTCTGCAGCTGCAAGGCCGCAAAGTCCACCACCACCCCCTCCCTCCCCCCCCCCCCCCCCCCTTTTCCCCTCGCCCTCCATCCCTTTCCATGCCCTTAAACTCCAAAACAGGGGGGCATTGCCACCCCATCCCCCACGTCACAGGGAGAGAGCCCCCAAGACCCCCCCTTTGAAACACCCCACACCCTCTCGCATCATTGATCGGCAATGAAAGGGAAAGGAGGCCAAAGGAGGGGGGGGGGGGGGGGAAAGTACTATTAATTCCTTGTTTGTTCCCACCCTCACAGATGTGCGTGCGCGCAGCGCCACACTGTGTGTATGGTGATGTGCGTGCGCGCGCGCGCGCCCCCTGTTTGTATGCACTGTGTGTATGTGGCGCGTGCGCGCGGTTGCGCGTGTGGTGTATTTGTGCTCCTGACCATGTTGGGTGAGCGCGCGGCGTGTGTGGTGTGGTGTGGGGGTGTGGTGTGTGTTTGTGTGTGAATGTGGGATGACAAGGTGGTGTTTATGGTGGTGTGGTTGGGTGTGTGTGTGTTGATGGATGATGGGTTGTGGGTGTTGTGTGGTGTGTGGGTGAATGTACGGGTGACGGAACGTGTGGTGGAGAAGAAGTGGTTTGTGGTGTGTGATATGCTTACAGTCTTGGGGTACGATTAATTACTTGTGTTGTCTGTCTCCATATCACTAGTCACCCCATGAGTGAGCCGCACGCGCGCACTGTGTGTATGTCGTTGTGTGTGTGTGCGCGCGCGCGCGTGTGTGTGTGTTCGCGCGTGTGTGTGTGTGGGTGTTGTGTTGTGAGCGTGTGTGTGTGTTATATGCATTGTGATGTAATTGTTGTGCTGTGTGAATGTGTCTGTGTGTGTCGTGTGTGTGTGATTGTGTGGTGTGTGTGTGTGTGTGTGTGTGTGTGTGTGTGTTGTTTCGCTTGTACGTGTGCGTATTTGTGACTGAGCCACAGAGCATATGTTTGTGTGAGCTACTCGGTGTGTGTGGTGTGTGTGGTGTGTGTGTGTGTGTGTGTGTTGTGTTTGCGCGCGTATGAATTGTTTGGCTGTGTGCATATATGTGCGTTTGCGAGTGAATACGCGCGTGTGCGTCTGTGTTTATGAGTGTGCACTATTTCTTGTTCGTATATGAGAGAGAGAGTGTGTGTGTATGTGGTGTGTGTGTGTGTGTGTGTGTGTGTGGTGTGTGTGTGTGTGTGTTGTGTGTGTGAGTGTGTGTGTGGTCTGCCTGTTGTGATACTCGTGTATTTTAATCTGCTTAGAATCAAAAAATCTCTCTCTCTCTCTCTCTCTCTCTCTCTCTCTCTCTCCCTCTCTCTCTCTCTCTCTCTGTGTGTGTGTGTGTGTGTGTGTGTGTGTGTGTGTGTTCATATGTGTGTATCTCTCTCTCTCTCTCTCTCTCTCTCTCTCTCTCTCTGTCTGTCTGTCTTGCTCTCACTCTCTCTGGGATATCTATATAGCGATTCTTCCATAACTGAAGTAAAAACTATACACGTATGAGACAAACTTCTCTCAACAATTTTGACAGTAACAAGGTCTAATTACTGCAAGACCTCACAATGACTGAGAGCGCGCGTGCGCGCGCGCGCGCGCGCACACACACACACACACACACACACACACACACACACACACACACACCACTACAAATCTAGTCTTCATAGTTACCAGTATTGAACTTTTCGGGACATCTAAGCACTTAATACAAACTCCGCAAGCACACACAAAAAAAAAATGTGGCGTAATTGTAATACTCCATCAGAACAACATCATAACCCGTCACACAAACACACGATCGACATCACAACTGAAACCGAACAGCCATAAAGAACCCCACAGAAGCACCGTCGCCTACTGCAAGTTATTACACATAACAGCCACCGTTTTTACTCACTTTGCAGTCTGCTGCGTGGATTTCACTCATCAGCTTCAGACAACTCTTCAACGATCTCAATCAAAGGACGAAGAAACGGTCGACGATTCATCCATTGCAAAGAAGACGAAAAAAAAAACAAAAAAAAAAAATCAGCAACTTGCGTTTTCCACCCCGGTCACAAGACGGCTGAGATTTTAATCCATATTTAATCCCTGTTCGTTTTACGACGTTGAACGTCGGAGTCGACGAAGCTTGACCTAACCACTGTGTGGGTTGATGATCAGTCTAGCAGAAATCACAGCTGCTGTAGGGTGGTTTTGTCCAACTGGTTATGGATCGGTCCGCCGCGCAGACGGCGAAGTCGTTCCCTTTTTGGAGCTCCCATCTCAGATTGGCTGTCGGGAAGTCCTGGGTTGACAAGTCACGAGAGGGCAATTAAATTTTTCCCTAGTGACTTAAATCGGCGATCTGATTGGTCGGGAGTGTCCCCTGGGGGCACTTTGATTGGCGTCATAGGGCGTGGTTTAAGTCAGCGAGGGAACGCCTATGTGCGTGGGCCAGACGTGTTGACAGAGGGACACGAGAGGTCATGTTATGTTGACGTCTTCACAAGAAGGGAAGAAAAGGGGAACAGAGACTATGGGGTTATGTTGGCGACTTTACAAAAGAGACCGAGTGTGTAGGTTTATATTAACGTCCTTGTCTGAAGTGCGGCTGGTACGGACGGAGAGAGACAGGGGAGAGCAGGAGTTTATCTGTTGGTCTTGAATGCGGGTTAACAATACACAAAGCCTGAGGCGTACCCAGTGTGTTGTCAGTGTGTGTTTGTGGGCAATGCTGTGTGCGTTGACTGCTCACACCCCTTTTCTTATGTTGTGATTTTTCAACAGAGTATTCATGCTTGACACATGGCACTTAGGATTCTTGTATAGGACAGGACCAAGCGTTCTGTTTGTGCTCGTTATTTATATCATTATCATCATTATTATTATCACTGTTGTATTTATCATTATTGTTATTATTATATTATCGCCATCATCTTCATCATTATTATTATTATTATTATCATCATCACCATCATCATCATTATTATTATTATTATTGTCGTCATCATCATTATTATCATTACTATCCCTAATGTCATTATTGCTATTATCATCATTGTTGTTGTTTATGTTTTTGTTTATACATTTATTATCATTATTGTTAATTTTAATCGCTGTTGTTGTTAATGTGTTTCTATGAAATGTTCATAGAAATAGAATAAATGGTTGTGTCAACGAGAGAGAGAGAGGGAGGGAGAGAGAGAGAGAGAGGAGGAGAGAGAGGGGGAGAGAGAGAGAGAAAAAAATTCCCAGATTCCAGATGGTTAAATGTTCAAAAGTCATCAGATTCTTATAACTGAGAGAGAGAGACACAGAGAGAGAGAGAGAGAGAGAGAGAGAGAGAGAGAGAGAGTTTCTGTTGGAAGTTCACTGGGCCCATTTGATGGGTTATGCTACACATTACATCTTATACAAAGGTACAAAACTTGATTCTCAAGGGGAAGGAGGGTTGGGGGTCAGTGCTTTTCTCACCAGTGTTTTTCTCATCAGCGCTTTTCTCATCATTAATGTTTACTTTAAAAAAAAAAAAAAAAAAAACCGCCAAAATGCATGATGTCTGCCTAACTGCTGGAACTAAGTTGGACACGCAATCTAAATGGCCAATGTCATGTTGTCTGTAACATTTCCGTGGAATTAGGGTTCAGTGACGCTCTTCTAAAACTGAGCAACAAAACGCAGAACACCAAACCTTGCATGTTCCTCTCCTTGCACGCATTGGGCCAGCCGAATCATTATCTGCATGTTCTCTGTATCTTACCTGATGAGGTTTTATTTCTGGCACACTTCATTTTGCAATCAATGTTTTCAAATACTTATTGAAATAAAAGTTTGAATGCCACTGAATATCACAAATATTAGTGCAAATTATAAACGTCATACCTTTCACTAGTTTGAGAGAGAGAGAGAGAGAGAGAGAGAGAGAGAGAGAGAGAGAGAGAGAGAGAGAGAGAGAGAGAGATTTTCATTGAGCTACATAGAAGAACGAATGTTTTGACACCTTCACAATACCATATATGGACAAACAGATACATAGATACCTCTCTCTCTCTCTCTCTCTCTCTCTCTCTCTCTCTCTCTGTGTGTGTGTGTGTGTGTGTGTGTGTGTGTACACGCACGCGCACACACACGCACACACATCCACGTGTTTGTGTGCACGAGTGTGTGGGGGTTGTGTGTGTATGTGTGTGCGTGCGCGGGGCGCACGTGTGTGTGTGTGTGGTGTGTGTGTGTGTGTGTGTGTGTGTCTATGTGTGTGTGTGTGCGTGTGTGTGTGTGTGTGTGTGGTGTGTGTGTGTGTGTGTGTCTCTGTGTGTGGTGTGCGTGTGTGTGTCTCTGTGTGTGTGTGTGTGTGTGTGTGTGTGTGGGTGTGTGTGATTGTTGAGACTCTTCAACTGAGATCTGTGCAAGAATGTGATCGCATTCCAATCAGAGCTGAGAGCCAGTTAAGACAATAGATGGGGACAGCTGAGCTTAAATGGGAGGAAGGTGGGGTTATACCTAACAATAAAGAGGGGGGAAACATTTTGGTCAAATCATGATGGGTGAGTACTTCGTCTCTCACCTCTCTCTCTCTCTCTCTCTCTCTCTCTCTCTCTCTCTCGAGAGAGAGAGAGAGAGAGAGAGAGAGAGAGAGAGAGAGAGAGAGAGAGAGATCAGCAGTCCCCCTTCCCCGTCCCCCCCCCCCCCCCCCCCCCCACCTCTGTCCCTGACATCTCTCACAGCCCCCCCCATCCAGATGCCCCTACCACCACCCCCTACCCTCCAGCCTTTCTCCTCTTAATCCACCACCACCCCTCCCCCCCCCCCCCCCCCCCCCCCCCCCTTTTTTTTTTTTTTTTTTTTTTTACTTTTCTCCCCCTCTCCTGCATTCCCACCCCTGTTCCCGCCATCATCGTCCCCCTTCCCCTTTCCCTTTCGTCCCCTTTTCTTTTCCTCACCCCCACCCTCACTCTCTTTCTCCCCTCCCTGCTGTCTTTTCTCCTCCTTCTCTCCCTTCCTCCCATTTTCCTTAGCCAAAAAAGGAGGTTATGGTGGTGGATGTGTCTGAACTCGAGATCAAACCAAGACTTAATGCTGTTCTAACTGAGTTGTTCGGCTGATAGAAAGCTCAGTGGTTTTAACCCATTTTAACGCCAACGGTGAGGCATGTTTACATTTTCTTGGAATCCCCACATTGCTTTCCTTTACTATGTGATGGTACGAAAATTCAGCATCTGCACTCCTGGCCCAGCCATATCTAAATAAATCACCAAGCCAGATTTGGAGATCAGACAAAAACTGTGGATTTGAACAACTAACAACAAAGCCTTTGAACTGCAAAGGCAGATGGATTGTTTTTCTTTTAAATATTGACGTCTGTCGACACGGAGGATTTCTGGGAACTCTTTGGAAAGGGACAAACAAACTGCTGGCACTGGTCTTTGCGGTCTGATGGCATCATCAGTGCTTGATAACGTCGCACATGCTGCAGCAGGGCACGCGCGCAGTGTGAAGAGTCTACTGAAGTATGAGCACTGTGTTTGGGCAGTACGGAGAAGCAGTACCCCCATCTCCACCCCCACCCCTGTCCCCCACCATTACAACAAATGGTTTTAACAAGATAGGTTATTTTGTACCCTATGGTCAGTTTTGAGTTGTGGTGTGTAAAACCTGATAATAAATGCTTATTTGTGTCTCTAACAAATGACGAAAGGGCATTGTAGTTTCTATCTCTCTCTATGAAATTGTGCAAGCTCTTGTTTACACATGATAACCAGTATGCATCACCCTGTAATTGTCTGTTCCTCCATTTACTCGCATGTATGATTTATATTTTTACGGACGCCGAACGTGTTTGTTATTTTTTTTATCTCAAAATGTTTGTGTGATTCATCCTTTACAGACGGCATCCTTTGCAGTGTTCTTTCTCTCCCTATGCTGGCTTACATTAAATTATTTGCGTCACTGAGTGCTGTACGGACAGAATCCATTGTTTGCTTTTCACTCAGCAGGATTTGGCAGACAGTGCACAGTGGGGTTTCAACTAAACTTGGCAACAAGATGGAATGAAGCCAAAGGACGGACCCGTTCTTGCTTCCTTCCTCCTCCTTCTACTGTTCAAAGTCTCTGCCACACTTTCAATATATGAAAACCAGCGGTAAGATCATCCGTTTTAAAATCATACGACGCACCCGTTACATTTTGGTACGAATCTTAGCCGTGGATCCGGCTCAAATGGCGAATACAGGATTCGTTTAGCAAGATTATGACACATTTTCCACCGAACATCAACACTGTGAAGTTGCTGTTCACATAATTATTGATAACAACCCATAAACTAAGAAATGTTCATGGAATATAAAACCTTTCTGATTATTTTGATGGGGGGGAGGGGGGAGGGGGGGGGGGGGGGGGATCGAGAGCGAGAGCGAGGCTTCGAAGTCGACAGCCGCTTTTTTTCTGCGTGTGCTACCGTTCAGCTTTTTTTTTTTTTTTCTGCGCCGCTTCTATTGGATGTGTTTCTGTGGGGGTAGTTTTTGGTGATAAAGGTTTGCTGAGTTTCTGTTTGTCTTGGCTGGACGGATTTTTGCCATTTTTGTGGTATTTTTTATCTATTTTCTTTTTCAACATTGAATCTTGTATTATCAAAATGGCGGACTCTCACGTTGAACCCGTGTTCTTGTTGAAGAGAGAGACTTACCACTCTCTTTTGAAAATGAACACGAGCGATCTTTTCAAGCGCTCGACATTGTTTAGCCGCCGAAAGAATCAGTGGTAGAGAAAGTATGGTGGGTGCTCAAGAAATTCGGAGACTGTGGAGACTTTACCCATCGACGAGGGCCGCACGCAGCAAGTTGCTAATTGAGGGTTTATCAATTGGTGTCGTGCTTCGTTTGTATGACAAAAATCCTTTCGTACTCAGAGGACAGGACGACACTGAACATTCCGCTACAAAGATGTGGATTTCTAATATCCCTCTCTCTTGCGACGGGGCGGACATCGAGTCAGCTCTTGTCAGGCTGGGAGCTGTCTTACGCTCTCTTCTTGATTCTGGAGAAAATGAGGAATAGAGACGGAAAATTGACGCGATTTTACACTGGAAGGCGATTTATTTTCATAGATATCCCAGACAAACCACTTGATAGATCTGTGAAGGTTGGGGATGTATGGCTACCCTGTATCACCAGGAGCCAGCCCAAAGGAGATACTAGGGTAACAAAGTGTAATCGTTGCCTGAAACTGGATCACTGGGCCAGGGAGTGTCCGGAAACTGTGGTTACCTGCAGAGCCTGTCGCCGACCCGGTCATCAGCAAGGGGATCCCGTCTGTGAGATTCCGAAAGCGAGTGAGGAACCGACAGTGATGTCCGTTTGGGACCCTCTGCCACCGGTTACAAGGTTTGGACACACATCTGACACTGACTCACCCCTTTCTGACAATGACACTGACCGTGGTGCGACTGACGACGAGAAAGAGACAGGTCAGAAAAAGAGTGAGACAGAAGGAAAGACCGATGTGGTGGAGGACTGTCAGACTTTCATTCTGTCCGTCATGGGGAACAGGAAAAAAAAGAGGAGGAGTGGTAGAGCATCCAAGAGGGAGGGAAGGGAAGTACGGGGAAAGACGTGGACAAGGGAAAAGATCCCGTTTTGACACGTCAGTCTAAACTGGATTTTGCAACACGTTCTCGATCGCAAACTCCGAAACGACCGCGCTCAGCAGAGAGGGATTCCCACAGCCATTCTGACAAACGTGAAAAAACTGCCAAGCTTTCCATTGCTGGTTCAGTCACAGACAGACAGTGACATAGGACGGGCATGGACGATGAATGTTTGAACGGTTTTTGGCGCATCTCCTGGACTTTCCTTTGATTACCTCCCTAAAATGGCTTTATCTTTTTTCTGAATGTTTTTTTTTTTTCTTTGAATGTGAGAGGGATATAAGATCTAATAACATGTTATAAAAAATGTAAATGTCAGTAAAATTATCGTGTGTGGTGATTTTAACGCTGTCTTAGATAATGAGTATGATGTGATAAGTGGTGAATATCATGATCAGCGTATTGTACAGAGATTCAATAGGATGCTTAGTGAATGTGATTTACACGACACATAGAGATTAATTCATAATGAAGAGAAGGAATTTAGCTGATCAAGAAGAAACCCATTTATTGCTAGAAGAATAGATTACATGTTGACCAACTCATCCATCTTTGAAAAAGTAGTGCAAAGTACTATTCAGAGTGTGTCTTTCTCCGATCACAGAGGATGCTTCATGTCTGTTAAGTTTGTAGATACTGAACATGGTCAAGGGTTCCGGATATATATTGGCTCGTTACTTTCAGATATAAACTGTGTTAATTATTTGAACAACTTTTTAGACGATTTTGAAAAGGACCCTAAAGAAGACGATCAGGTAACTTGGGAATTATTAAAAGTTAAAATCAAAGAATGTACCATCAAGTTTTCAAAAGAGAAAGCATTGTCAACTAGAAATAAAATAGCACCCCTTTATGCTGATTTGAACACATTAGATACTGCTCTCAGCATTGACCCAGATTGCAGCGAAACACTGCGGAAAAGAGAGCACGTGAAACTTCAGTTAGAATTAGAAGAAAGAAAACAAAACCCGTGCGGCACAGGTACGTGCCCGTGCCCAGTGGATAGAGCAGGGCGAAAAGAACACTAAATTCTTGGCTTAATGAAAGCTCGTGCAAACTCGAAAATTTATGGAAAGTGTATAAAATGCAGATGGAGTTGAGGTTACGGGACAGAAAAACATTCTAGCTGCACAGAGGGATTATTTTAAGAATTTCTATAAGAAAAAGATAAATAGTGATAATATGTTACAAAGAACGCAGGCGTTCTTGCGTGGTGTGGTTGTACCTTCTTTATCTAAAAAACGATAGAGAATATTGTGACAGTGATCTTTTAGAGCAAGAAATTAGAAGTGCTCTGAAAGAAATGAAAAATGGTTCTAGTCCTGACAGTGATGGACTAACAGCCGAGTTTTACAAAGTGTTCTGGTGTCGTATCAGTAAGTATGTAATGGCGTCTTTTAACGCTGCATTTGAAACAGGTAGCATGTCCTCTTCTCAGCGTAAGGCCGTTATAACACTTTTACATAAAGGAAAAAGTTTGTCAAGGAATGATCTAAATAACTGGCGACCAATATCTTTAACTAATGTGGACTATAAACACCTAGCTAAAAGTCTGGCACGGCGATTAGGTAGTGTCACAGATAATCTGATATGCGATGATCAAGTTGGATATATAAAAGGAAGACGAGTATCTACATTGTTTCGTTTGGTTGATGATTTCACAGATCAGCTGCGTCAAGACAATAAACCAGGCTTACTATTAACTATCGATTATTGTCATGCTTTTGATTGTATTTCCAAAGAATTCATGTTAAATTCCTTTGAATTGTATGGTTTCGGGGAGCGCTTCATTAATTGGGTATCAATATTGACAACTAACTCTGTAAGCAGTATGAACTACTGTGGATGGATTTCCGAGCCTTTTAATGTGGAATCGGGAATCAGGCAAGACTGCTCATTTTCTCCATTAGCCTTTTCTAGCCCTTGAACTGTTGGCAATGAAACTACGGCAATCTTCTGAGATTAAGGGCATTAAGTTAAAAGTGTAGAGGTAAAGCTGACGATATTTGTACATTATTGACAGCCTTGTACGCTGATGACATCACATTGTTTTTAGCTGACGAAGACGACATGCGATTAGCCCTTGAAATGTTTGACAGGTTTTCCTTTAAATCAGGTCTGACAATGAACTGAAATAAATCTGAAGCAATGTGGCTGGGAAGTAAAATAAACAGTGGACACAATCTTCAGGGTTTACATTTAAAAATAAAATAAAAATTTTGGGTGTGTATTTCAGCAATAGTACTTGTGCATCTGAACTAAAAGAGAACTGGGCGGGTAGAATTGACAACTGTAGACGTCTGATTGCAATGTGGGAAAAAGAAATTTGAGTATTATGGGAAAGGTGAGTATTGTAAAAACTTTTTTGATCTCACAGTGGGTGTACATTATGCAAGTAATAGTGGTACCAGATCACGTAATTGATGAAGTGAATATATTACTATACAGATTTTTGTGGAGGAAAAAAGACTGCAACAAAAAAGCATTTGAAAAAGTTAAAAGAATTTGTACTGTGTACCCAAACAGAAAAAGGGAGGGATTAAAATGATAGATTGAAAAGAATTTCAAACTGCATGTTTGCTACAATGGGCTGTCAAACTAAGCTCAAACAACGACACAGATAACGCCACAGATAAAACTAAATGGTGGTTAGTAGCCAGAAACATATTTTCTGCATTTTGAGGAAAAGTGTGTATGTTTTATGCAACAGTAAAAGTACACAATTCAAGGGATTTGAACTTATCAAATTACATTTTTGGAACTTGGTTTTGCGCGGTTGGTTAAATAGCAACAACCATTTAGAGTTGCCTGTGTCTCATGTGATTTGGAACAATAGTGCGATAAAGTGTCAAGGAAACGTCTTGCTTTTTAAACACTGGATTAATATAAACATTCTAAGCATAGGCGATATGTTGACAAACGACTATGCGCTGAAATCTTTTGATGAAATAATCGATATAGCGGGAAATTCATCCTGTCGTTTCTTAGAATATAATGTTGTTTGCAGTGCTATAAACAGTTTTATACGTGTTCAGCGTTATTTGGATCTACAGTGCTCACCTCAACTCTCCTGTGATTTGTGGCAAACGTTTGTCAGCCGTTAGAGAGTTTCGTAAACAATAGTTATAGTCAGCCTTGTGCGGTAGGTTTTTGGAAGAGAGTATTTGACTTTGACATCACACCCCAAAATATGGAATATCGCTACATGTGCAACAAAAGAAACAAAGCTTCGTCTTTTACACTGGAAAATTTTGCATAATATTTATCCGATTAACTTCATGCTGTATAAGATGAAAGTCAGAGATGACAACAAATGTTCATATTGCAGAGATATTGTTGACGTGATAGAACATTTTTTTCTTTGAGTGCCCTTCTGTCGTAGCATTTTGGAGAAAGGCTAAAAATCATATTCTGATTAATCTTGACGTTCATGTGAAGTTCAACGTCTTAAAAGTGATATTTGGTATTACTGACCGGAACGTTAAAAAACAGCACTTAATAAACTTAATCACATAATATTAATTGGAAAAATGCGTGTGAGATTTTTCAAAAAAAAAAAAAAAAAAAATGCTTCGATGTCCCATTTGTACAATATTCGAAGCACATATGTCACTATGTAATAGATTTATATTCAAATAACACCAGTCAATTCAAATTAGTTTAACCAGTTGTGGGGAGATTCATTCAGAGCCTCACCCCCTCCCACACTCTGCGGGCGCACAAGCACGTACTCTAGCTCATTTACACATCCCCGCGCGCGAACGCACACATTGATGCTTTTGTTGTCTTGCTTTTGGTCTTCCCTCGTGACTTCCTTGTACACCCTCTTTTTTTTTTTTTCTCTACAGGGATGTCTTTTTAGGGGAAGAGGCTACTCGTGAGACTACTTAAAATTCACTCCCCCCCCCCCACCCCCCACCCGTTCCGCCACCCACCCCCCCCCTCTCTCTCTCTCTCTCTCTCTCTCTCTCTCTCTCTCTCTCTCTCTCTCTCTCTCTCTCTCTCTGTGTCTTCCCTTCCCCTTCCCTATTCTTCCCCATTCTTTTTCTCCCTTTGTCGGTGTGTGCACTCCCTGCAGCGCCCTTGTCTTTTTTTTTCTTCGCCTTTCGGTTCAAGGACGACTCTGTGGGGATGTGTGGATCCTCTTCTGGAGGGGAGGGGGTTGGGGAGAGGTGAAATCTAACCTCACTGGTATCGACTGCACACACACACACACACACACACACACACACACACACACACACATCTACATTTGTAGCTGTCCTATATTGTATAATGCAAAACACACTTGTGGTGTCGTTAAATCTACAACTATATGTGCTCTACGTTGTATTGTATCATATGATACCGTATTATGCTGTGCTGTATTTGATTGTTTTGTGCTGCATTGTATTGTTCGTACTAATTGTATTGTATTGTATTGTATTGTACCAGTTCTATTGTATTGTATCAGCCCTGATTAAGCCCTCAATGCTCGGTCTATAATCAACTTGACTTGATCCGATTGTTGTACACTGCTCTTATTTACTACATGGTTTTCCCTGTGGTCTGCAATGCTGTATAGTTTTCACAGATGTTTCATGTGGCTTGCATTGCTCTATAGATGGAACATTTGTATATGAGATTTGCAAACTGTCTTGTTAGAACAGAGTCATTCTGTACACGATTTTCGTTGCTCTGTAGTTCTCGGTAATTTGCAACTCTACAGTTACGAAAGTTTTCTGTGTCATTTGCATTGCCCTATAATTACGACAGTTAATATGTGAAGGCAAGGGTAATTGTTGACAGGTGAAGGCAAGGGTAATTGTTGACAGGTGAAGGCAAGGGTAATTGTTGACAAGTGAAGGCAAGGGTAATTGTTGGCAGGTGAAGGCAAGGGTAATTGTTGACAGGTGAAAGCAAGGGTAATTGTTGGCAGGTGAAGATAATTGTTAACAGGTGAAGACAAGGGTAATTGTTGACAGGTGAAGGCAAGGGTAATTGTCGGCAGGTGAAGGCAAGGGTAATTGTTGACAGGTGAAGGCAGGGGTAATTGTTGACAGGTGAAAGCAAAGGTGATTGTTGTGCGAAGACAAGATAATTGTTGCTGTGTAAAGGCGAGGAGAAAAAAAAGATTATGTTGATGTTTGGGAATGTCCATATCCTATGGAAACATGGACGCTGGAAAGAAAGTTTTTTTTTTTTCAGTCCGTTCTTACCCCCATCACTTCCCCTGGCCAAAGCTGATCTTCTTTTCACCCAAAAATCGACTGCTCACCGTTTTTTGTTTTGCTTTTGTTTTTGTTTTTCTGTTTATTTAATGAAATAAGGGCATACCTACCGAACCAGTATTGTTTCCACCTCATGGTAATGTAACAATCAGAATGACATATGATATAACATATCTTGTTACAAACATTTGTTGTAATGCTTTTTTTTTTTTCCCACTACATGTAGGTGTGGAGAGAGGTATCAGAGGACGGAGCCAGGATCCAGTGGACTTCAGCAGAGATCTTCCCTTCTCCTCAACGCTCCTCTCATTTCACCGCTAGGCCTCTTTATTTCTTACACAGGACAAAAGCCTGGGCTGCTTTTCTCTATACGTGATTTCCCTTGTAAAGAGGTGCCAGTATGCTTATTTTTATATCTCGTTTTGTTTCTTCTTCACATACTTCTAAAAGAATACACATACTTTTTAACTTTCTTCTATGTACATTCTTTATATATATGCTTGTATAACTACGTATGACAGAACACGTTTTTTTCTGTTGTTTGCGCTTGCTTGTGTAATGTCTCTTTTGAATATGATAAAAGTGGTTTATGATTTTCTTCTTCGGTTTAAAACTTGCATAGGGATTTTTCTTTTAAATGTATGATAAAACGGATTTGTAATCTACTTCTCCCGCAAATCCGTCCATTTTTGCACGCCATCCGAGCTTAACTATTGCATCCTTCTTTTCTTAACGATATCGTTCGCAAAATAGCCGAGGATTAGGATGTGTGTGTATATCATTATTCCTTTGGTATAGTAGACAGTCATGCTTAGTCTTCTTATGTCTGTCTATCCTTATACCCAAAGTATTGATGATTGTGTCATAACCAGGATGTGTTCTTTTTTTTTCATATATTTTTTTCTTATCGTTCCTTTAATAGGTCTGTTGTCAACAATACGGCAAAAGCTAGCGATGGCTGCATATTATCATTCCCTTTGTATCATCATGATATAACCAAGCGTTGTAATGTCCGTGTAGCCTATCGCTGTTCCCCTGGTGTCATTAACAAAATAATCAATATTGTACCGGTTTCTTGTTTGTTTGTTTTGTTTTGTTTTGTTTTGTTTGTTGTTTTGTTTTTGGTTTTTGTTTTTCTTTTGTTTTGTTTTGTTTTTGTCATTGTTCCCGCAGTATTTAACTATACAGCCAAGTCTTGTCATTTCTGTGTATCATTATTCCCTGAGAATTGTTAACAATACAGTCAAGTTTTGCAATGTCTCGATCCTTCGGTATGTTAAGAATTTAATCAAATGTTGTTCTGTTTGCATAGTGTTGTTCCCCTAGAATCGTCGAGTAGCCAGATTTTGTAATGTTTGCATAATATCGTTCCTTAATTTTATCAACAATACCGCAACCAAATTTTATAATGTTTGTAAAGAGCAGTTCACTTGGTATCGTTTCCAATAAACATCGTTCCCATAGTATTATTAACAATATCGCAGCCGAATTTTATGATGTTTATAAAGAGTATTGGAAATGAAATGAGGCAGGGAACGGTAAACAATAAACAGTAAACAAGTGGGGTAACTTTCGCTCCCATAAGAAAACCTAACACAGAGTAACTTTTATTCAAGACTGTCACAGCCTTTTTAAACTTGAATAAAGTCAGACAAATACAAAGACGAACAATCTGTTTTTTTTTCCCCCCACTATTAGATTGTTCGTCTTTTTATTTGTCTGACATTATTCATGTTTAAAAGGCTGTGCCAGTCTTGAATAAAAGTTACTCTGTTAGGTTTTCTTATGGGAGCAAAAGTTACCCCACTTGTTTACTGTTTATAAAGAGTAGTTCACTTGGTATCGTTTCCAATAAACATCGTTCCAATAGTATTATTAACAATATCGCAGCCGAATTTTATATGATGTTTATAAAGAGTAGTTCACTTGGTATCGTTTCCAGTAAAGCTGTCTGTTGATATCTGTTCTGTAGGCTTCAGTCTTAGCAGTTTGTATCCGTAGCAGCTGTCCAGACATTGAGTTTCATCTTCGACCAAAACACAATCTGAGCATTTTCTGTCCTCTCTTGTGCTGTTCGTGCATCTATCTACCCCCCACCCCCCACCCCCTCTGTGTGTGTGTGTGTGTGTGTGTGTGTGTGTGTGTGTGTGTGTGTGTGTGTGTGTGTGTGAGTGCGTGTATGTGTGTGTGTGTGTGTGTGTGTGTGTGTGCGCGTGCGCGCGCGCGCGCGCATGTTTGCGTGTGCACATGCGCGCACGTGTGTGTGTGTGTGTGTGTGTGTGTGTGTGTGTGTGTGTGTGTGTGCGGATTGCATGCGCTGTATATCAGATCGCTTTATTGTCTCATCTGAAAAAATTCACGCAGGTATCTTCCCATCCTCCTCCCCTCCCTCCCCCCCTTCCATGTCCTGCTCTCCCAGCCGCCCCCACCCTCACTCCATTTTCCCTGACACTCTCACCCTTCAGTGTTCATCCCCTCCCGCTTACTCCCGTCACTTCCTCTGATCCTTTTCTTTCACAGCCTCTCTCTCTCTCTCTCTGTCTCTCTCTCTCTCTCTCTCTCCTCTCTCCTCTCTCTCTCTCTCTCTCTCTGTCTGTCTGTTTCACGGACTACAAAATAATGTTGGCTTTATTCATGTCATTTCCGTACATATTCTGTCGTTTATTTTACACGAGACACATTATTGTACTGTCTTGATTGGTATATGGGCAGACAAAATGATAGACAGACAAGCAGATGTCCAGCATGACTTCGCGTAAATCAGTCACGTAAAAAAGAAAGTTGTTTTTCATCTTTTCTTGTTTTCTGTTTTTTCTTATTTCCATTCATTATTGTGTTTATCACAAACGATATACATAAGAATAAATGAAAAGTAGGCCTGCCTGTTACATTTGACAGTGTTGCTGATATAGCCAAAACATCAACATGATAACACAAAAAAAAGTCTGGAGTGCCCCATAATGGTTGGCAGTGTCTGATCTATTCCAAACATCAACACCAGAATGGAAAAGACATCGTCGACACTCTTTCTGATCTATCCAAAAATCAACACAATAATTTCTATTTTAAGTGGGTCCACCCTAGATTGTTGACACTGCTTCTTATTTACTCCAAACATCAACACAATATTGAAAGATGGGTGTTCCCTATGCCGTTGGCACTTTGTTGCATGCGCAACCTTCCATTGGAGAGACGTGGATGTATTGTCCAGGACATGCAGGTGTTAAGAAAGGAAACGAGAGAGCAGACACTCCGGCAGGCAAGGCAACGATAAGAACTGGATTACAGCTTGGCTGATCTGATGCGACGAGAAATCTAAAGAATCACCTGAACAAACAAGAACAATGCCACTATACCATAGACCGTCTTTCAGAGCTGGACATCGAAAGAGGAAGTGGCCACACATCCAGACTTACAGCAAGATCAAGAAATGTCACCAACCACACAGTTATTGGAATAATCTCAAGGCCAAGTCTACGAAGACACCTAAAGAATGCTGCAGCCTCATAATGGGCCTTTCCAAAAACAAACACAAGTGATCAACCCTCGCCTTTGAATCTCTAAGGGCCCCAGTGTATACTGTAGACGTGTGTGTGCTGGTGTGTGTGCAACGGTGGGGCGATGCAGTTTGTTAAGTAGAGATTTCATAGATGTGTGTGTGTGTGTGTGTGTGTGTGTGTGTGTGTGTGTGTGTGTGTGTGTGTGTGTGTGTGTGTGTGTGTGTGTGCGCGCGCGTGGTGTGTGTGTGTGTGTGTGTGGTTGTTCTTGATGTTGTTCTTGTTGCTGTTCTCGTTGTTGTGTCATCTTCTGAACATTCTTCTCCAACAAATAGTCTAAAGCTCGTACACACACACACACACACACACACACACACACACACACACACACACAAGCACAGGCGCGCGCACGCACACACACGCACACACACACACACACACGCACGCACGCACGCACGCACGCACGCACGCACGCACACACACACACACACACACGCACACACACTTGTTCTACGTGAATGAACATTTGTACACTTACAAGCGCTGGTTCGGGGATCATAATATTACATTACAGAACTGAACCTTCCATTGTTATTATTATTATGTAGATAGATAGATAGATAGGTAGATAGATAGATAGGTTGGTAGGTAGGTGCGTGAATATTTATGCATATGAGGATGTGGGGGGAGAGAGAGAGAGAGAGAGAGAGAGAGAGAGAGAGAGAGAATGGCAGTGATTTATTCATAACAGGCCATAGCCCTTCCCGAAGAAGGCAAGTGCACTAAAAAAAAAAAGATTCAGAAATAATGAAGCAAAGGGAGAAAAAAATCACTCTGATTATTAAAGTAATGCACAGTGTTAGGAGGTTGCGATTTCTCTGAGCCTCACACCTTTGTGCAATACCAGTGACAAATTCCACGCATCATGATGTCTTGTACATGACTTCGATAAACAGAATTGCGATAGGCATTTTTTCCTGGATGATATTTAGTTAGAATATTTTTAGTGCTGGAAAACACAAAACGAAACGCTATCCATGTTCGGTGTCTTTTTTACACAATGAACTGAATCTGTAGAATTACATTCTCTCTTTCTGTGATGCTGCACTTTTAATGCTGATATACCTAACTTAAATCTTGTCATGGCACATTTAAGATTGAAAATCAAATTTAACATGAAGTAAGATGTTAAGTCATGTGTGCTACTAAAATTTCCGAATACACACACACACACACACACACACACACACACACACACACACACACACACACACACACACACACACACACCACAATGCAAGCACTAATTTTGTGCGTGCACTATGGATGAAAACACATACAGACAAATCAGAAGGGCCGACTAATTTGCATCGATTGTTTTTCATTTTCTGATTCATTCTTTTCGGTGGATGTGCACCAGTGTGTCGATGCACAAATGCACATAGAATCGCAAGTCTCTAATACTTGAAAAAAAAAAAATCGAGCACATTCATTCTAGGAAAAAAATGACACCAACAAGGTAAGCACATCACTACACAACACAGAACGGACCACGCTCATCCCATCTGAGAGAATTGTTAAAAAAGAAAAACAATTAGCATAGCGTGGTCTCGATTCACAGACCTCTGGGTTACGGGCCCAGCACGCTTCCACTGCGCCACTCTGCTTCTGTCCCTGGGTGGTTGATTTCACTAGTAATCATCGAAGTCCTGATGCGACCTGTGTATTAAAGGGAGAGTACAGCAGACAATTTTACACGCACCCTCAAAGAATTCCATCCCTTACGCATTACACACGAAAGACGAGACTTCACAATTCTCAGGGTGAGGCTATGTAGAACTCAGTGTACGCCACCCATCTTCACACACACACATGCGCGCACGCACACCACACACACACACACACACACACGGGGGGGGGGGGGGGGGGGGGGGGGGGGGGGGTAAGATAATAAAACTGTCCACAAGCGCAGATTTGCAGTGTAAATGGTTTTGCATGAACAGACCCTAAGGGGGGGGGGGGGGGGGGGGGAAAATTTCATTCTTTTGAGACATTACATGCTGTTGTATTCTGTCTTTATTGCAATGGTTGTGTCAGTTAGTGTCCTATGTATACATTGAATTGTAGACAGTAATGACCAGAAGGAGAATGAGGCAGTGGCAGCGTGCTGGGCCTATAATCCAGAGGTCTATAATCCAGAGGTCTATAATCCAGAGGTCTATAATGCAGAGGCCTGTGACCCAGAGGTCCGTGGATTGAAACAAAGCTCTGCCAGGATCTTTGTTTATCAGTAAAGAAAAGAAGTTTCCTGTCAGTTTTACCCTTCATCTCAACCATTCGTGATGAATTTCAAGATTGACTTTTTCACAACAAAAAATTAATTGTTTTGTTCTTTACAAAATTATTTTTCGTAAAATTAATGGGTCAGATGCATTTTTAAAATCTTTTTAATTTCATAAGTCAGATATGCGTACATACATCTGGGCAGATACCTACTGACATCCAAAGATGATAAACATTCGACATGTTTTGTTCACCACTTATAATATATATATATATCTGTTCATCGACAAAGTGTGTGTGTGTGTGTGTGTGTGTGTGTGTGTGTGTGTGTGTGCTGTTGTTGTTGTTGAAATATGAACCAGAATATGAATTAGTCCGAAGAAGGGTATTAAAAAAAAAAAAAAAAAAAAGTTTAAAAAACATTTCTAAAAAGTTTGTAATCTTCTTTTGTTCAGAGAGAGAGAGAGAGAGAGAGAGAGAGAGAGATTCAAATGTCCACATGAGTACAGTTGTGATGCACCATCTATATTTTCGAAGGGAAAGAAATCAATGCAGTCAATATTCTGTTGTACTCTCCCTTTATTGCAACGGTTGCATCAGCAAGGGGTCCAGATACCAAACGATGTATTTATATCAAACTGCAGGCAAGAACAAACGGAAGCAGAGTGGCGCAGTGGAAGCGTGCTGGGCCCATAACCCAGAGGTCCGTGGATCGAAACCACGCTCTGCTAATTTTCTTTTCCTTTTCTTTCTTTCTTTTTTTTTTTTTGATGACTTCTCTTTTAGTGAAATAAATCTGGAATCTGCTCTCCATTATATTGATTTTTTTTTTTCAATTAATTTTCGTTTAGTAAAATGTTTGTGCTGATTTCTGTAAAATATCAAACACTGATGATTCTGTGTGTGTTTATGCACTTGCACATTGTTGTGTGTCCACCGAGAAAAAGAACAAACAAAGGATAACCAATCGATGTGGGCCTAAATTTGTCAGCACTTCTGACTGGACTGTGTATGTTTTCATTCACCACGCGCGCACTTGTGCGTGCATTTTGCATTGGCATAATGTGTCTGTGTGTGTGTGTGTGTGTGTGTGTGTGTGTGTGCGCGCGTGCGTGCGTGCGTGCGTGCGTGCGTGCATATGTGTGTGTGTGTGTGTGTGTGTGTGTGTGTGTGTGTGTGTGTGTGTGAGAGAGAGAGAGAGAGAGAGAGAGAGAGATTCAGATTCAGACTTCGAAACGAGAACATTAAGGGTCTATAGACAAAACAAGGTAATAATCAGCGTGTGTATGTGTATGTGTTTGTGTGCGTGCGCGCACGCATAGAGGCATTCATGTAGGTTTGTAGTGTATGTCCCGGTCAACTTTGTGGACTTCATGACGGAAATCCTATTCTCCACGTGGAATGAAATTTCTCACTCCCCCGTTAGTACGTAAGAGGCCAGATTTCAGCCAGCCTATTTGTATTACATTACAGGAAGTCAGGAACAGGAGCAGAGTTGCACAATGGAAACGTGCAAAGTCCAAATCGTCGGTGGATCGAAACCACGTTCTGCTGATTTTTTTTTTCCTGCC
>JADBJO010001822.1:130000-150000 GCA_016801955.1 Conus betulinus
ACACACACACACACACACACACACACACACACACACACAATTACGATTTTTCATTCCAGACTGGCACAGTCTCTATGATATTGAGTTTAGTTAAGCATAACACACGGACGAACAGAAAACAAATATAGGTAGCGCTGGATTCCCTGCCTGATGTAGGATTTCCTTACCGGCCCTATTTCATGAAGGTGTACGTCCCCACAGCCTGATGGTCAGAGGGGCTGTGAATTGTCACTTTGTCTGGGGTCATGCACATCTGCACACGCACACACACATGCGCACACACACGCAGGGAACGCACGCGCACGCGCGCGCGTGCACACACACACACACACACACACACACACACACACACACACACACACACACACACTCATGCATACGCGTACACGCACATCATGCACACACACACACACACACACACACACACACACACACACACACACACACACACACATGCGCTCGCGCGCACGCACATGGGCCCGTACCCACACATCCATACACACACGTACGGTGTAGCCAACATTCACTGCACACAATAATTTTTTTTTTTTAAAAAGGGGGGGCCCAACCAACGTTAGATAGGCATTCAGGTCTGGCCAGTGTGTTGGCTAATGTGTATGTCAGACACTGCTGAGTGGTAGCCACGAGACCCTCTTCTTAATCATCTCATCATAGTCATCAATTCATTTATACTATACTATACTATACTATACTATACTATACTATACTATACTGCTACTGCTACAGACTGGATCAGGTTATTCGTGAGCCTTTAGTCTGATCTCTTTTCAAACAAAACTGGTAATCCCTAAACTATCAACTTTTTTTTTGCATGGGTAATGATAGCGCCGGAATCTGAAAGTTTAACTAACCACGTATTTACGGTCTGCCCAATGATTATCCAGACTGGCCTTAGAGCTGTCGAGAGATGGAGCATTAACCACTTTCTCTGGGATCTCGTTCCAAGGATTCTCCACTCTATAGGCGAAATAGTGCTGGCGTAGTGAACTATCATAAAACCTTTTCCTAAGCTTCAGATTATGTCCCACGGGTCTGCTTAACACTATTTTCCATCATAAGAGGACTCTTCGCATTGTATAGCCCATGAGTGAACTCGTAGGTTTCAATCATGTCACCCCTGTCCCTCCTGTACTGCATCCCTCAGCTTAAAATCATGCGCAGTGTGGTCTCAAAACTTAGCGGATATGGTGTTGCGTATATGGACCAGTCCGCACGTAGTGACGCCTCCTTGATGAAACTGAAAGTGAAACCGGGGTCGGCATGGCATGATGAAATCTGTCCCTCCCGTCCGCAGCGTTACCCTTCTCTTTATTGCCGAATCAGGTGGCCATTTTCAAGCCGAAAAAGCTTATTCCACCCTAATCTCAACTCTGTGTTTATCTAAACAAACAGCAGAAAATCAAAATCTGTTGAGTTCGTCCGTGTTTGCAAAAACGGATCCCCTGGTCAAGGGACGCCAATGTGCACAGCCTTAGGCTAGGCCTATTCAAGAGTTCATTCCCGTGAATTTAAGATTCACATGATAGACTCTGCACAAAATGGCGAAGCAAAACGAAATCGCAATCTTAGCGAAACAGTTGCAAGATCCAGTTGTCGCGGGAGACGATTTTCAAACAAGAACTTTGCTATCAAGGGTTTGTAATCTACTGTATACTGTACACCTATTGATTTTTTGTACTTGTTTTGAAATTTCATATGCAATTTTTCTTGTGAGCCGGTGCTCCAGACCAGAGAGTTAGGTCAGAATGAGATGGTGCTTGAAGATTTTACGCCAAAATATGCGGTTTTGTTTGGTTGCCGATTTCTCTCATTACTACTCACTTGCATAGCTTTCGGTTTTGAATTGGATTATTGTTCCATGTCTTGATATTAATGTCGAAAACAGACACGTATTTGGTTTTCGCACGCTAAACTAAAAGTTAACAGTTTACCCTTCCTTTTTACATCATTGTTTCATTAAAAGGTAACAGTTTACCCTTCGTTTTACATCATTGTTTCATTAAAAGGTAACAGTTTACCCTTCGTTTTACATCATTGTTTCAATAGAGCTCTTTGTTGTGGCTTCATTCTGGTTTTTTTTTTTTTTGGTTTTTTTTTTTTTTCCTGTGTGAGTTTTACAAGCCGAACCACAACAATGAAAAGTTCACGTGGTAAGGGAAGTACTGGATCAGGCAAAAAAAAAAAAAAAAAAAAAAAAAAAAAGGTAACAAAGCCCATACCAAAGAGAAAGCAAAACATGCATCCTTTTCACCTTTGACACTCTGGCAGTGTCTGGTGTGGACCAATAGACACTAGACAATGACTGAGTGAGTTCATTGAATATTTGAGAAACTTATCAAAGGTTCACACACACACACACACACACACACACACACATGCACATATAAAACAGACTACACCAAATTGGTAGACTTTTTTTTTTTTTTTTAATGAAAATGGCCTACATCAAATATATTTATTTTGGTTCCTCTCGCCAGTCCATAGAGCTAATTTTTTCATATCATTCCTGAGACAGAGTGGAAAATATGAAAACTGTGGAGATGTCTTTCACCAATTAGGGAAAGAGATGCATTTTATTGAACAGTAACAATTATGACTTGCATCTGAATTGATCAGAAAACACATTGAATATACTTCTTTCAGGTTTTGAGCATAATCATGAGCCTGTGAATGAGTGATGCCAGGAGTGTAAGAATGTTTGAACGGTTTGCAAATGAAAGGCATCAGATAATTGACATTGAGGAAAGATCATAAAGATTATAATCCAGAGAAATCATCAAAAATTATAATCCACAGAGTGACCATCACCACAGCGCTGCAGTGAGGGTTATGGATTCCCCGCTGGAAAGTTAAGAGTTTGATGCCTATAACCATAGTATCAGACTCAGAGACACAGTGAATATGATTTTTTGTCCCATGTCTGACTCTCAGCCTTAACCAGAGTTGAATTCGCTATGGGCTCAGTTCGGAAGACTGGAACCACACAGTCACATTTTATTGCCTAACCTGAGTAACCAACACTGCAGGTGTCTGTATCTGTCGGGCCCGATTGATGCTGGGATCGAGAGAAGAAAGTGAGCATAGAATATAGCCCAGTCATGCAGTCGCAGTCCAGAATGGATCTCCACAGCATCATCCTCATCATCCTCATCATCATCCTCATTGATCAACATTGAGGAAAAAAAGTCTCAACTCCTGTGGCTGTCCATACCCAGCTGTCATGGTGACTTTGGTTTTGATTTCTTCTCCACATCTATGCACTTGGTGAGTACATGTCCAGGTGACCCTTAATGGCAAATTCATGGGGACTGTTGGACAGACATGCTAGAACCCTCCAGTGGGGGGACACTCAGTCACGCTGGCTCTGCTGCTAAGCAATTACTGTATTCAGTTAGTAGAGACGTGTGTGCTGGATCAGAACAGGCACCACTACACACCAAGGTGACTTGGTGCCAGTGCAGTGTTTCCTCCAGTGGGTTTCCTCCTGATGGTGTGACATTGGTTCTCCCTGTGGATAACCCAGGCCTGGGCTGTGACAGGACAATCCAGGATGTGACTTTGGATGGAGGCTGGGATGAGCGGCATGGGGATAATGCCACTGGAGTGGTGCGGAAGATGAGATAGCAAACACTAAATGAATAGGTAGACAAAAAGAATGCAATCCAAAGAGTACTAAGACAAGAGACCAAGGTGAGTCAGGCTTCAAAAGCAAACTGATTCTGAAGGATATCACCATTATTTCCTAGATGTACAGGGAGAGGCCAGAAAACACTGCCTGCACCACCCCCTGACAGACACGAAGGAGTGTTCCTTGTCTAGCTAGTATACTTAACATCATGCATGTTAATACATAGTGTTTTGGAGAAAAGGATGCTAATGCATAGTCAGTAAGAAACAAAATCATTACTGTTCAAGCTGCTGTCAGGTATCATTTTTGTTCGTGTACCATCAGTTCTGGGATGACAAGAACTGAAATGGCATACTGGCATGTGACAATATCTGTTCTTGTTAAAAAAGAATTGTCATATGTCCTGTAGATGTGCAAATGCCCTGATTTGCGTGACAAACATAAACAAGTCATGGTCTCTACATGTCTACATGTTTGAACTCTTTCTCTTCCACTATGGCCCTCTACTCTACTCCTCTCCAGTCCTGAGATAACCTCTGCTGTTGTCGGGACTAAAATTTTAATCTTAAATCTTAAATCTCCCTCCTCTCCTCTCCTCTCTCTCTCTCTCTCTCTCTCTCTCTCTCTCTCTCTCTCTCTCTCTCTCTCTCTCTCTCTTCTCTCTCTCTCTCTCTCTCTCTCTCTCTCTCTCTCTCTCTCTCTCTCTCTGTCATCTCCTCTCTCCTCCTCCTGCTGCTTCTCTTCCCCCTCCTCTTCCTTCGCCTCCTCCTCCTATATTTTTTTTATTTGTTTGATATTAAATAGAAAGAGAGAGAAACAAACTAGATTATAATGATTATATGCAATTCACCGTGATTATGTGCATTTTGTGAGGCTATGTAAAGGTGTTTTTTGTGATTTCTTGTTCTTTGCCTTTTGTTTGTGTTTATCTTTGTTTTTTTGCCATGCTCCCAATCATGTGTTTCAGATCATATACACTGACTGAAGCCAAGGAGAGGAGAAGAAGACAAGCAGACTTATTACTGTAATGTTTGTGTGATTATGTTCAGTTAGTTCACACTTTCAGGTGCTGAGCTCCATCCAACTCCAAGGCTAGTAAGACCATTCACTGCCCGAAATGTACATCTACAGTCTGTAAACATGATGTTAGATTTCTGCTTCTACTTCTTCTACCTCTCCTTCTTTCTTTTATTTCATTTTATGTTATCTTTCTTATTGTTTTAATTCTTGTGTTCGTGCTTTCAGGTGCTGAGTTATGTGAGCCAAGGGGAGGACTGCAGCCAGCTGCTGCCCAGCCTGGTCAAACGACTGGCCCACCGTGACCTGTGCGTGAAGAAGCTGGCCGGAGAGGCTCTGATCCACCAGGGCTGCAACAATTCCCACATGGTGCTCCTGGCCATCAACTGCCTGGTGCAGGACACCGCGGAGAGCAACCCGCTCATCAGAGGTGGGCCATGGCTGGGAACGGGTGTGTGGTGGCTGTGACCATGCTACTATTGCTAGCAATGTTTGAAACAGCTGCTGCAAAGTCTGGAAAGACACATAGGTCAAACACAATGGGTAGCCAGGCATAGCAGTCATTAACAGTTAAGTGAGATGAATGGTATGGTCCACTTTCACATCATGCAAAGTACATCAGTATGCAGTATCTTTTGCAATCAGAATGTGATAAAGCACTGATAATTATGGTACTGAATCCAGATCCTATCATGACTGGGAATGGGGATGTGTGAAGAAGTCGGGTACAAGGGGGGGGTGGGGGGGGGGGGGGGCTGATAGGGAGGGTGGTGAAAGGGGGTTAGGGATGTGTAGATGCTTTTTTTTTATCTACTTCTTTTTCTTATCTAGTTAAGCTTCTTTTTCTACTTCTTTTCTTGTTTCACTTCTGTTTGGTTTTTTTTTCTACTTCTTGTCTGGTGCTAGTTTTCTACTCCTGCATTGATTCTTCTATTTCTAACTGTTTTCTTTTCCTGCATCTACTTGTTCTTGTGCTTAGTTTAATTCTCTTTTTTGTCTCGTGCCCTTTCTTCTTTTTTGCTTCTTTTTGGTACAGTGGTCTTTTCTTTTCCCCCCTTCTTTTGAATTTTAAGTCAGGGGCTGACTAGAATTTGGATTTTAACTCTTTCTGTACTAAGGACAGCATATCCGGTCCTTGTGTGAGCAACAGTTGTATACTAAGGACCACATATGCGGTCCAAAGCTTTGGAATTTTTCTCGGAAGTGAGTGAACCTTTTGTACAAAACTACTTGTAACAGATAGCTCCTGCATACTAATGAGAGTGTAGACATACTGGTACTTAGACTTTGCAAGCTGAAAGCTTGCTAGCAGACGCTTTTCACACCACGTCACCAGCTCAGTTTGGCTTGATGTGGCAACGTGTCATTGCCTGCTACTCCGTCAAGCAGGCGTGGTGAAAGTAACATTACAAATCACTGTTACAATGTGACTGAAGCCTGTAAATTGTTGCAAACAGTTGAATAATTTCAGGGCATAAAACCAGTTAACGTAAATTTTTTTGTTCATAGGGTGTGTACTACCCCTGTTTTTACATGACACACAAAATCTCATTTTCTTTGTCATGCATACTGTATTGCCAAATAAATACAAAAACAACCTTGCTGTATTGTTTGAGAGGTTTTCAGGCAGTAAAATTCCAACTCCAGAAGTGGCTGTAACTCAAGACAGCTCCATTGGCTAATGCTCTAACCATTTGACAGAGGCCGCACTTCTACACACTCATGTGTGTGTGTACTACTATATACACTGTTGAATTGAGCAACCTTCTCCAATGTCCCAACCCGTGTGATGACGTGATTATTTTCGGTTTGTATAACCCCTGTTCCATTTAAAGCTTTGCCCATATGGACTATCAGTAGACCTGTCAAAGTGTCATTGGACTATTGGTAATGTTGCATGTTTCAACTATGGGATTAATCTGAATGGCGTTTTGGCCCATCAGAACAGTGTTCTGACACAGACAGAAGGTGATCTCTTCTTAGCGAGAAGAGTTCTTCACCATCTTGGTCCTGGTAACTAACAGTCACCCAACAGGGGAGATAATTGTTAATCTGCTGGACTCCAGATAATGACACAGTGTATTGATCAGCATATCACATGCTGACTAATGTCTTATCAGATCAATGAGTGAAATCATTGTCTTGGGTTTCCTAACTTGATTCACAGGGAAGGGGATGTGCATTTCATGTGGGTCAGGATGTCAGAGTAGGTTGTTGAATTAAACACATGTTATGTGTGTGCATGTGTGTGTTTGCATGCATGACTGCATATTTAGTGTTTGAAAAAAAAAAAATTATTTAAAAGAAAAACAAAAAAAAACTGACAGAGCGTGATGGATCTCCATCATAGCTGAGACCGGTTGGGTGTTGTCTCCCTTGTCTGCCGGCTTCAGTTGCTGGCCATTGCACACCTTCACAGTTTTTGTCTCGCCCGAGTACATGGCTTATGTCTGTCCCCACTGTCACCATGTTAATGATCACCCTTCTTCCCCACACTTTTTTTTATTTGTTTTTTTTTTTTTTATCATAACTTATTCAACTTGCTCCTTAGAACTGCTCTGGCATCACCGAGCAATGCCACAGACCGTGCCCATGCAATGCTTAGTGTAACAAGTCAAGTATACTTACGCCATATGTGCTATATGAATGTTTTTCATGTCGGCCAAATGAACTGAAAATATCTTTTGTATATGAATATGGTGAGAGTATTTCATTCACCTTGTAAATTGATCAACAAGGAAAGATTTAGATGTCCAGCCACCGAAACAAACTACATACATTCTCAGGTGACACTATGTAGGCTCTCAAGCCAAGTGTCATTTCCAAGTCAACATGAATTTGAATTCAGAATCAGTCTGGCATGCAAATAACAGGTCTGATTATAAAATCACACACAGCTCCCCAAAGATTTACTCTGTGGCTTAGACTTCTTTCTGTGTCACACAAACGAACTAATCTCATGCTGAATGAAGCAGCAAGTGCTTTTATGTTCAGATCTGGCTAGAATGGCCCTTTAAGACAGAACATTCATATCAGGTGGAGATTCATTATGATTAAAGAAAACTCTTATGGCTGTTTGCAGAGACACTATTAACCGATGGTTGAGATATACAAGGTTTTAAGGGTTTCATATGGTTCAGCATATGCTCATACAATACAGTCAACTTGCACACAGCCACACATATGCTACCAGATTTTTTTTCATTGATGTTTGTAATACACATATCCATCATGTCATGGTGAGTGTGCTGGAAAATGGCATTAAAATTAGACATAACTAGACCGTTTTTTTCCCAAATAATCAAACTATTTAAGTTTTGCAGTTATTCTCTTTCATTTCTTCTTCATTTCACTTTAGGTCTGGCGCTGAAGACGCTGTCCCTCGCTGCAGCAAGACTGTGTCCCTGAGCACTTGGAAAGGATCATGGGAGCCGCCCTCTCTGACAAGAGTGCATACGTCCGCAGAGCAGCTGTCCTGGCTTGTGTCAAACTCCACCAGATGTCACCTTCTGCTGTAAAAGACACAGATATTGTCGACACCCTGTATGAGATGATTCGAGATTCTGACCCAATCGTGGTCACCAACTGCCTTGCTGCTTTGGACGAAATTCTGAGAGAGGAGGGAGGGGTTGTCATAAATAAAGCCATCGCCCGTTATCTTCTGAGCAAGTTGAACACTTTTCCAACTTGGTCGTTGGTTCAGGTTGTCACTGTTCTAAAGAAATACAGCCCTGCCTGTGATGATGAACTCTTTAACATCATGAATGTTACTGATAGCTGTCTTGAAAATAACTCTTCCACCGTAGTGTTAGCATGCATCGAGCTGTTTCTTCATCTTCTGCACAGTCTACCTCATTTGCAGTCAGAAGTGTTCAAACGTTCGCAGGTTACACTTGTCACTCACCTAGCCAGCAGCAATGTGGAAGTCAGCTACGCTATCCTGGACACCATCTCCAAAGCTTCAGATCTGGCACTGCCTCATTTTTATTCAAGTTTCCGTTCATTCTTCTGCTGCAACAGAGACCCACTCTACCTGAAACTGAAAAAGGTCAGTCTGCTTCCTCAGCTGATAACAGAAGAGAATGGTGAAGCAGTTCTGGAGGAGCTGAGCTTGTACTGTGTCAGTAATTGTGAGGAAGTATCTTTTCATGCAATACAAGCTGTCAGATTGGCATATCAAAGGAAATCCTTTCTGTCTGAAGCGTGTGTAACAGTGTTCATGAACCTGATGGATACCTCCTCCTTGAGCGTGCTGTCTAACCTAATCCTAGTGCTGCAAAGTGTCCAGATCAACCACGGAAAATTCTGGAAGAAACTTATCTCTCCTTTAACTCAGAACTTTTTCTCCTTCACTGTCAAGGGAGCAAAAAAGCAGCAGCTCTATTCCTTATTGGCCAGCATATGCGGGATTCAGACGAAGCATTTACTGTTATTGAGAAGTGCGTGGAAGACTTCCAGGATCAGGATGATGGCATGTGAAGCAGCAGCTGCTGACGGCCACAACCAAGATGTTCCTGTCACACCCCTGTGAGCTGCAGAGCTTACTGGGAGGACTGTTGGAAGGGGCGATGAAGGACAGGGATGTGGAGGTCAGGAGTCGCGCGGAATTCCTTTACAGGCTGCTGGAAAAAGGCTTGGACACCACCAGGCTTGTTCTTCTTGGTGATGAGAGGTCTGGGGAGGGACAAGGATAGGGTCAGTACCTTCTCAGGATGTAGTGGGGTTTTCGCTGTTGATCTTGTACTGCATTCATTCCAAAGAAATGAGTTAGGTTGGAGTGAGTTTCTTTTAGGTACAGTTTGTTGATATGTGGTTAGATTAGGCTCTTGGAAAATTACTAAAGAGATGGCGATAAGAGGACGAGGAGGATGTGGCAGTGTGTGTGTGTGAGAGAGAGAGAAAGAATGCGTGTGTGTGTGTGTGTGTGTGTGTGTGTGTGTGTGTGTGCCCATGAAAAGAAAAAAGCCAGTCAGAAACCAAAACTTCTGTGGGGGGGGGGCATCTGTGTGTTTAGGTATATGTGTATGTTTGTGCATGTTAAGTGTTTATGTGGTTTTTCATGTGTGTTTTACATGGATAAGAAAATTACATTTATGTGTCATTTATGTTCACTGCATCAGTGCATATTTTCAGTTTACTTATTGAAGTTTTCCAAGGCACTTTCTGCCCCAGCAAGGTTCAAAGGTTAATTTGATGTTGGATTTTGTATGCATATCTGTGTGTATGTGCTTGTGTCACAGCATGTGTGTGTGCATGTACATGCATACTTGTATACATACATGTGCAGTGTTTTGTGTGCGTATGCTGTACGTTTCTCAAGATTTTCAGGCATGTTTTTGTCAGCTCACCTCCTTTTCGCTGATTTGGTCTTTTCTTTTTCAGCTGATTACTTTTTTTTTTTTTTCTGTTTGTTTTGTTTTGTTTCTAAATTCCCCTCTTCTGCTGTTGGAAATCTTCAGAAGACCCCCACCTCCTGGTATTCTCCAGAGATAGTATCAAGGATTGCAGATCTTGCAACCTGGTAGAGGCTTCCATAATTCCATGATAGCAGGGGTAACCGATTGTCGGTAGACTTCAGTTTTACATCCTGGTATTACCCACTCTAAGGGTCTGTGCTTGAGATAGGGATTCCTTGACCAAATATTCAGGGCACATACCATAAATCATTTTGAAATAGTATGTAAGTTTGTACCTGCTTTTTCTTTCATTCAGTGTGTAAAAGGCAGATTCTTTAAACAGTTTTGGTGACTAGTTCTTTAAGTGTGTAAAAGGCAGATTCTTTAAACAGTTTTGGTGACTAGTTCTGTAAGTGTGTAAAAGGCAGATTCTTTAAACAGTTTTGGTGACTAGTTCTTTAAGTGTGTAAAAGGCAGATTCTTTAAACAGTTTTGGTGACTAGTTCTTTAAGTGTGTAAAGGCAGATTCTTTAAAGGAGTTTTGGTTAATAGTTTCACAAACAGCCCCAACAATAGTTCTAATGGCTTCTAGATCATGCAGGTCTTATGAAGACTTAGGCTGGGTGTCTGGACAGTTATCCCATATGATGTCGGCGGAATCAAAAGGAAGCAACGTAAAAGATTTGTACATAATTTCTGGCACCCTTCTGCTTAGTTTATACTTATATAGTTGTAAGTTTTCAGACAGATAACAACACGTAACTGTGTTAACTATACTTTTAATCTGTTCGTCCAGTTTGCAGTTACTATGGAGTTTACAGTTATAATAACGTGATGCCTTTGGCTGTAAATGAGTAGAATCAAATGTAAAAGAAAAACTGGGATCATTGTTTTAAAGTTCAGCAACCCCACCTTTTCATCATTAAATTAACTTTCCAGACTTTTGCCCAAAGATTTATTTTCTCTTAAATCAGAGTTCGGTATTGCTGCACAAATGTAGGGATTGTCAAACGCAAACAACATGCTTGTATCATCTACAAATATTTTTATATTTGATTTAATGCTGGCCACCATTTGTATATCATTGATGAGAGGGGACCCAGGACAAATCCTTGGGGAACACCTGCAGGGAACGCTTTTGAAATCAGATTTATCATCTTTGATAACTATGCCCAGGTAAGGTTTGGAGATAATCAGCAAACCTTGGAGTCTACAAGTTCCCTCCTATTCCTTTTGCTTCCACTTTGTGAAGAAGTCCTTAGTTTATGTCAAATGCTTTGAATATATCAAAATATACTGCTTATGTTGTAATACCATTATCAGTTGAAAAGAACATACCATTATAAATGTGCAGTAAGTGTTTTATTCAAAATCTCTCCTCGTATAAAATCTGATTGAGGGGAAGAGATGACTTAGGTAACAGAAAGCATTGAACATGCTAATGTAATTATGTATGCACCTTTCTCAAATTTTGCAGACACAACTGATAAGTCTCTTTGAGCTTTTTTACAGATATGTCGTTTTCCTCTCTTAATGGAGTTTACTTTATTATAAACTTCTCTGTGAAGAGTATGGTTATAGGCTGTAAATCTCCCTCTCTCTCTCTCTCTCTCTCTCTCTCTCTCTGTGGAAAGATTATATCTGTACTTAAACAAAGTACTGTCCTGAGGCAGAACTGAGAGAATGTGGATATTGCAGCCTACATCCATTGCTGGGCAACATGTAGGCAACTGCAACCCCACCCCCGTGTGTTCTCCTCATCCCACCCTTTTCCTGCCTGCATTAAAAGTGCAACATGGGGCTAGAAAAAAAAAAAAAAAGGTTGTTCTCATTACCCACTGTCTCCTCCCACTCAGTCCCTCGACCCTGTCCTACCGCACTGACAACACTGTGTTGTATGGAACCTGGAGTTTAAGCCAAAGTCTCACTGAATTTCCACTCTTTTTGCATGGTAAGAAACCTACGTGACATTTTGTCAATCTAGAGATCCACAGTGAAGTGAAAAGGGTAGTTTTGAAATTAGAGAAGAACCCTTGGGACATGATAATTTTGATATATGACTTGCTTTTTACACTCACAGCTAAAAATGTGAATGACAGTTGTTTCTTTCAGGAATCTAGAGTTACTTATCTGACTCTGAAAACTGATTGAAATTGGTGATAAAGCAGCTGTACCGCAAGTAAGAGACTGTGAACCAATTTCACCCTCAGCATTTAAACAACAAACAAATCCAGACCCCCTGCTTCAAACTTGGAAACATGTGTTTCAGTTGCATCTAGTCATTGTTTATGAGAAACACTGTTTGAACACTTTAACTCAGGGACACTGATTTTTAGTTTAAGCTGTCATCCTCCCCCCCCCCCCCCCCCCCCCCCCCCCCCCCCCCTTTTTTTTCCCCCAAGATGAACTGAAATTCAAACGTAGATCTGTGTGCGGATATGCAATACAAATGAAAGTTTGTGTTTACTCCCACCACTACCCTTGGATGAAGTGTGCAGTGCTTCACTTTCCTGACTAGTCAAACACCTCCTCCCTCCCCCCCTCCAGTCTTTCCATTAATACTGTTTCCACGATGCATTCCAAGTGTTGATCACATGCTTTTCAAATCGAATATAGCGTTCTTGTTTGTTTATTTTCAGATATATTTAGCCAAAGAGTTGTTAGTTACACAAGCAAATCCTTCACATAGGTGAAGCCCGCTGTCATTGTTTTTGTACCAGCCAAAGACTGTTTTGTGGATCAAATACAAGTTATCAGAAAGCTGTCTTGCTTTGTTTTGTGTTGTCCTTGAATGCATTCTGTAAAGTGCTTTCTGCATTTTAAACACACACACACACACACACACACATGCGCGCGCGCACACACACACACACACACACACACCAATTACGCACGCGTGGGCGTGCACATGCACACACACACACACACACACACACACACCATTACCCACGCTGCGTGCACACACACACTCACACACACACACACACACACGCACACCAAACACGCACACGCATGTCCACTATATGCACTCACATATGCGCATGTGTGCACTCACACACTCAACGTATGCACACACGTGCGCATGCGCACACACACGTGCGCATGCACACACACAAACACACACACACGTCGATCTGGGACGATAGTCAGAGGTCAGGTCAAATTCGAAATTCAGTTGTAAGTTTCATTGCACGTCGCAGATGTCAATCAGACAGCGTGGCATGTCGGAATGAGTGAATTCCGACAAGGCATGTTCGCCACAGTCTATGTTCATAGTTGTACTCTTCTGTCGGGTCCCGTCCTCATGTTGATGTCATCGAGGCCTCGACCCGACCACCCAAACATCGTGCACTGGTTGACAGGCACAGACAGTGAACGTCTGTCACGTCGTAGGTCGTGTTGACATTGCACAGCGCATGGGGTAGGGGTGGGGTGGGATAGGAAAGAGGTGGGAAATGGGGAAGTGTGTGTGTGTGTGTGTGTGTGTGTGTGGGGGGGGGGGGGGGGGGGTGGGGGGGGGGGGGGGGGGGGGGGGGGTGAGGGAAAAAAAAAAAAAAGGGGGGGGGTGGGGGGGGGGGGGGGGGGGGGGGGGGGGGGGGGGGGGGGGGGGGGGGGGGGGGGGGTGCAGGATAGGGGTGGAGGGCAAGGAGAAAGAAGAAAATGCTTTGAATCCGTCAGGCTGCCGAAGTGGTCATGAGGACTTTACTGAAAACGAAGTAGGGTAGAGAGCAATGGAACGACTGAAAGAAAAAAAAAAGTGTTGATAAAGGGTGTTTGTGTTTGCTCAGGAGGGTGAGATAGTGACGTGCACACATACCACACCTGCGCTCTCTCACTCTCTTTTTTTTTCAACACACACACACCACACACACAGAACCAAAGCCGAAGTGTAAACAGCTTTCAGTTTGAGAAAACCACTTCACCAGATCAAAGTTGTCAACGAGTGCCTGTCGGCAGATCATCCCAGCACCAAAAGGTTGGTGCTGATGGGTGTGGGAACCCAAATCTCCATGTCTCATGACCCCCCCCCCCCCCCCCACCCCCCCCCCCCCCCCCCCCCCCCCCCCCCCCCCCCACCCACACACCACACCACACACACTAACCTGAAAAACCTGAAAAGTTTTACGCTTGTCGGCAACTCCACACATTACCACGTCACAACATCCGACGGACTAGTATCTTTTTGTTTGTTTGTTTTTTTTTTTTTTAACCGTTCGTCTGTGGGTCCCACTGGCACCTTAGGTGTGTGCGGCATCACGTATTTCCTTTCCTGTACACCCAACAGCCGCAGGCCTGAATGTGCGGGAGAATCTTCAGCCAATCGGACGTTGGTTGCTTACAGTAAAGAAGAAGAAGACCACTAGAGATAAAACAACATAACATGCAAGCAACAGCAACGACAAAATCTTTCTACTTATGCTCACCATATTTTCCCCAGTACACTTAAGATAATAAAAGCCTCTGACAGTAATACAAATATGTCGGATTTTTTTTATTTTCTAAAGATGACTACAAGCACCAGCGGCGTGTGTGTGTGCCCTATGTGCGCGTGCCACTACTATTACTGCATTTGGTGTTCATGACTCCTTTGCCAGACATACTTTCCAGTTGCTAAGCCCGTGATCAGTGCAGCTCGTTCCGAATTTCAGCAAATTTCTTTCTTGGCTCTTATTTCTTGTCACAGCAAAATTAAACATGCGCATTCACCCCCTCTACTTCTCTAATGATGGTTTTCCCTAGCTTCTCAGGGTGAATACATTCAGATAGTGTCGATCTATAACTGAAGGGTCATTGTGCACATTGCTGTCCCACAGTAGGATGTAGCCCAGTGTTGACATGAAGCAGCCTGTTCAACATGTCCTTACGACTGGGCTGTAAACAGCGTGAACTGAATGCCTGCTAAAGGCACCTACCTTGTGAGAGAGTTCCTGTCTTCACTTTGTGTGTGTGTGTGTGTTAGTGTTAGTGTGTGTGTGTGTGTGTGTGTGTGTGCGTGTGTGTGTGTGTGTGTGTTGAACTTTAGCAAAGTCTGGTAGGCCTATATTAGAAGCATTATGAAACTCATATTTATTGTGATTATATTGTTTCCTTTTTTTCTAATGAAGATCCCACTAAAACACGGAGCAAACATTTATCATTTTCTTTTTCGTTGTTGTTGTTGCTGTTTGTTGTTGTTGTTGTTCTTCTTCTTCTTCTTCTTATCATTATTATTATTGTTGTTATTATTATCATTATAATTATTATTAATCTTAAATAAATGTTAACGAACCGCCAAGAAAAGCGTGAACAAACGGAATCATCTTTGGTGTGTGCGACATAACCTATTGTCATTCGTTTGTCCACGTTGTTCTTGACGGTTCGCTAACATTTATTCAAGATCCGTTTAGATTTTCGCCTGCAGTCGTCTCACTTTGCAACTAGATGTCATTATTATTATTATTATTATTATTATTAAAACACAGAGCAAGCGACTGAGCTTACATTGGATTTTTTTTTTCTTTTAAAGAAGTTTCATCAATGTATCTTACCGTTAAGTGATTTAAATCTGAAGGATTTACCGTTTTCGCTTCTCCCCTGTGCAATAGCAGTTTCATTCAGATTTTGTACAACCATGCTCAGCTCATGGACTTGCTTCCAGGGAGAGACACAGAGAAAGCAAGAGAGAGAGAGAGAGAGAGAGGGAGAGAAGAGGGAAAGCTAGGGGTGGATGGGTTGAAACTGAAGTTTGGGGGATTAAGGAACTTGTACGGTAAGACTACCGCCACTAACATAGCCACCACCAACAGTAACAGCGACGACAAGAAAAACAACAACAAAAGGTAACCTCTTGTTCATTTACACCGGCAAGTGTAGCAACTAGAGGGTCGACATTCGTGCCCTCGGAGAGTCGACCTTTGTATTGGAAGATGACAAACCACTGAGCTAAGATGCCCTGTCTGTCTGTCTGTCTGTCTGTCTGTCTCTCTCTCTCTCTCTCTCTCTCTCTCTCTCTCTCTCTCTCTCTCTCTCTCTCTCTCTCTCCCCTCAGTTTGTTGTCTGTCTCTCCCTCTCTCTCTCAGTTTGTCTCTCTCTCTCTTTGTTGTTTGTCTGTCCCTCTCTCTCTCAGTTTGTCTGTCCTCTCTCTCTCTCTCTCTCTCTCTCTCTCTCTCTCTCTCTCTCTGGATGCTCCACCTCTGCAAACTTGGATGCTCGATGTTGCTCCACCTATGAACTTGGCAGAGAAATGGACGAAACCCCATGACAAAAACGAGCCGTAGAGCACCGCAGTTTCCCGGTACGACTATGATTTGTGCCCATATCATTCCGATCTTGGCACCACTGAACGGAACACAACAACGTAGTTGGCAAGCCACGAACCCACATTAACCCATATGATGCTGAATCTTAAAATCTGGTCAATGCGCTTGAATCCAAAAGAAGGTCAGTGAGTGTAGAGTCCGCTTTACACAGTGTTTAAAAGTGTCGCTACAAATGATGCTGTCTCGTGGAGAAACAGGTCATGGTAAACAACAGTGCATGATGAGTTAATCTGTTCCAGTCCCACCTCCTGTTCCTTCACTTCATCACAGGATGGACCTACACCAGTGACGAACAAGTCTATCAGTGTAGAGCGGTGAAAGGGTTAAAATGGAATGTGAAGATATATTGCACACATGTAAGATCATTGATGTTGTCATCAATTAAAAATATAATGATAACAGGCTACTTTCAGAAATTCACACATGCTTTAGACATAGGTCTTTTCACTGATTTATTGATCATACATATGTCATGATTGTAAAATGGATGTAAGTGAAGACGAGTTTCAATTCAAAATCGAATTTCCAAGATTCATATCTTCGATAAGAGCTTATTTCAAATATGTATTCAAAGCTCTGTTTCAATGTTTGCAAACCGTTCAAAGCAAGGCGGGGTATGAGTTTCAATTGAAAATTTATGAGGACAGGAAAAGTAGAGTGGTGACAGCCTAATCTGTTCCTTTGTTTATGCAGTCACCGAATGTTTTTGCATCACGTAATAACACTTACAGTTATGTATGTATACATATTTTTTTCCCGCTAAATCGCCAATTGGGAAAGGGCAGCTGTTTTAGGTTTGATTTTAGTTTTATTATGCAGTTTGTTGCCTGTCCTTTACGCTCCGTAAGAAATCGAAGAACTGCATTTTCTTGATCGTTAATTTTCATGTTAGTGAATCTCTCTCTAAAGAATCGAAGAACTGCATTTTCTTGATCGTTAATTTTCATGTTAGTGAGTCTCTCTCTAAAGAATCGAAGATCTGCATTTTCTTCATTGTAATGTTTGTGTTAGCTTCTAGCTCTCTCTCTCTCTCTCTCTCTCTCTCTCTCTCTCTCTCTCTCTCTGAGAGAGAGAGAAAGAGAGAGAACAAGCGGTGTTGTGGGTGGGGAAGAGGGGGGCAGGGCGCCGCGCGCGCGTGCGTGTGTGTGTGTGTGTGTGTATGTGTGTGTGTGCACGAGCGAGTATATAAGTGGTATGAGTGTGTAAAATTGCGTGCATGTGTGGATGCGTGTGCAAGAGTTTGCGTGTGCACTCTGTGTGTGTGTGTGTGTGTGTGTGTGTGTTCACTCGATTCCAGTGGTAGATGACGTTTCCTCACCCCATCGTTCTTCGTCATCATCTTCGTTTTCGTGGTGCTCTTTCACCCTGTTGCTTCTTATCTTTCCCACCCCCCACCTCCATCCTATACTTACACCACCCACCCCATCCCCTCCTCTTCTCCCCACTCTACATTTCCTATCACTTAGAAAAACTGTTTCCATAGAAACAGAAACCCCGGCAAGACCCCTCTACAAACATGACTGAACCCCCGCAGAACTGGAACACACCTGCGATAACTATGCATGCATCAGCCCCGAGGCAAACCGAGTGAGATCTGAAATAATTAACTTCATTTCCTAATCAGAGGCGGGGGCCTGTTAGCACACACTTTCTCGTACTTCCACGCGTTCTCGCGCATTGTGCGAAAGCGTAGGAGGCTCGACCACATTTTCTCACATTGTGCGAGATTTTGTGGGATTGCGAGAAAGTTGACCGTTCCCTCCCGCGCTGTCTTGTAAATGCCAGAAAGTGTGGGGGGTCCCCCCATGCTTTCTGACAACTGACGTGCGAGAAATCGTGAGAAGCCCTCTTTATTTCTATCATTTAACACACACACACACACATACACACGCACACAATTCCTTGTCATCCGAAATGGTCACAGACCTTAAGAGGAACTGACACATTGGAGAGAGAGAGAGAGAGAGAGAGAGAGAGAGAGAGAACGAAATTTTATCTTAGCAAGGTAATGAGATAACCAATATAAATGCTTTTTTCTCGACCTAGCCCTGGGGCAAAAGGAAAAAGCAAATTAGGCCTAAATACCAAATCAAGGCAAACACACATATAAAAGGAACAAACACAGGGGTGGGAGACCTTCCGTATTGATACGGAAAAATCCGTACACCAAATTTTTTCTTTTTTTTTTTTTTTTTTTTTTTTTTTTCGTGTGCCCGTTCCGTGTTCCGATTCAGTTTTCCCGCCATTCGTATCTGAAATCCGCCATCTTGTTTTCAATGCGTGAAACCACCATATCATCGTGCTTTATATTTGCCAAAAAATGGGGCCGATTAACGACGAAACAGGGGCAAGGAAGATCGACAATGACCGGAAGAAAAACAAGTGGAGAAGTGGATGAGATGGACGAATTGAATCTCCATTATGAAAATGGCTGCGGAAAACAAATGGAGTGGGCGTTTTGTGATTTGTCTCCCAGAACAGTCAGCTAGTGAAACGGGAAGCCACTCACACATACATAAGAAGCTTCTCTGCAAAGAAGTAAAAAAACAACAACAACAACAACAACAACTAAGGAACAAACAGACCACAATCGGATATAACGAATGAACAAGGTAGGCAGGCGTTGAATGAAACCGAGGTTGTTAGAAGGCCGTTGACTCACACATTATCTCCCTTCTAACAGCCTCGTTTTCATTCAACGCCTGCCTACCTTGCGCTGAAGAGTGAAGAGATCGAAGTTGAGCACAAAATTCGTTCATTTTCGTTACGTTATTTGTTTGTGTCTTGTCTGAAGAAGACCTAAGAGGTCGAAACGCGTGTTTTGTCTTGTGACTCGTTTGTCCACGTTTCTCTTGGCGCGGTTCGCTGACATTTCTTCAAGATTTGTTTAGATTTTCCGCCTGCAGTCGTCTCACTTTGCAAGTATTTCATTTTTCAGATGCCCCAGTGCCACCATTCACTGATTACTATTGTAAGACCTGGCCTACTGCAGCTTTGGATTTTGCTCAGTGTTTCTTCTAGTCCAGTGTTAGTGCGACATTGACTCTCTGCTGAATTTAAGCCATGTAAGACTTTTAAAAACACACACACACAAAAACCGTGACTGAAATTTAGCCCACTATCTTCTAATAACATCATTGGTGAGTAATATTTATACGTTGCATCCTGTTTTGTTTTGATGGTTTACTAAACTTAAGATGCATTCTAAGTACTTGGCATAACATATTCAGTTTTTGATATTTAAGCTGTAAGTCATATTTTGTCATATTTGGAATCTTTTTATATAGAAGTTAATTATTAACTTTCTTTTCTAGGAAAGGCCACAAAAGTGTCTTGGCAAGACAAATTTTCTTGCCCCCCAGACCCCCCAGCAGAGCGTTGCCCCTGCACCACACTGGGGACTTAAAACAGCTCCCACCCACCCACCCCACCCCCCACCCCCACCCTCGCCCTTTTCAGTATAGCTATGATTTTCTGCTCCCACCCCTGAAACAGTGACAAGACCTGGCACAGTTACAAGTAAGCTATTGTCCACACGATTGACAAACATTGAGTGCGTGTGTGCATCACTCTGTGTGTGTGTGTGTGTGGTGGTGATGGGGGAGGGGGGGGAGGAATCAGGGGTGTATGTGTTTTGTA
>JADBJO010001822.1:152500-155000 GCA_016801955.1 Conus betulinus
AAACAGATGGGACACCTTGAAGACACCAAACAGATGGGATACATATGGAGACACCAAACAGATGGGATACATGTGAAGACACCAAACAGATGGGACACCTTGAAGACACCAAAAACAGATGGGACACCTTGAAGACACCAAACAGATGGGATACATATGGAGACATCAAACAGATGGGATACATGTGAAGACACCAAACAGATGGGATACATATAGAGACACCAAACAGATGGGATACATGTGAAGACACCAAACAGATGGGATACATATGGAGACATCAAACAGATGGGATACATGTGAAGACACCAAACAGATGGGATACATATAGAGACACCAAACAGATGGGATACATGTGAAGACACCAAACAGATGGGACACCTTGAAGACACCAAACAGATGGGATACATATGGAGACACCAAACAGATGGGATACATGTGAAGATGGGACACCAAACAGATGGGACACCTTGAAGACACCAAACAGATGGGATACATGTGAAGACACCAAACAGATGGGACACCTTGAAGACACCAAACACATGGGATACATGTGAAGACACCAAACAGATGGGACATCTTGAAGACACCAAACAGATGGGATACATGTGGAGACATTAAACAGATAGGATAGCTGTGGAGACATTAAACAGACAGGATAGCTGTGGAGACATTAAACAGACAGGATAGCTGTGGAGACATTAAACAGACAGGATAGCTGTGGAGACACGAAATAGATAGGATAGCTGTTGAGACATTAAACAGATAGTACAGCTGTGGAGACATTAAACAGACAGAAAGCTGTGGAGACATACACAGACAGGATAGCTGTAGAGACATTAAACAGATAGGATAACTGTGTAGACATTTAACAGACAGGATAGCTATGGAGACATTAGACAGGATAGCTGTGAAGACATGAAACAGACAGGATAGCTGTGGAGACATTAAACAGACAGGATAATTGTGGAGATACCAAACAGATAGGATAGCTGTAGAGCACCAAACAGATAGGATAGCCGTGGAGATATTAAACAGACAGGATAGCCGTGGTGACATTATACAGACAAGATAGCTGTGGAGAGATTAAACAGACAGGATAGCTGTGGAGACATTAAACAGACAGGATAACTGTGGAGACATTAAACAGACAGGATAACTGTGGAGAGGAAGAGCCAGGACAGAGGGTTGGTGACGACCTGTGCGTCGGTAGGGTTGGCCGGCGACGACGACGACGACGTCGATGATGATGATGATGATGATAATGATGATACAGACTGGAAATAAACACACACATGAAAGCACGTGATCGGGCACAATCCCTACGCTAAGTTCATCGAATTTTCAAATGATTTCCGGAAAGAACTTAGTTTAAATATACCGATTTGACAGAAAAGCCCTTCATTTCAGCGACATTAGCATTTTCAATGGCGACTTCTACTTATTTCAAAATTTCAGAAATTCATTTTCAGGGAATTCTTGTTCTCAGTTTCTTTTTTTTTTTTTTTTTCCAAACTGTTTCTTTAGAAAGTATGGTTCTTGGGTGTAAATCACTGAACAAAGAAGGCCAAATTTCCGTGCTTTTGACAGAAGAGTTGATCCACTGTTACCGTGAATGCATACACGCACATGCACAAGCTGGCGCCCCATATCACAACGGTTGAGGAGGTACCATGCCACAGACACATCCTGTAAATATGGATAGAGACGGACTAGCGGAATGGCTTCAAGTAACCAATAAGAATTCAAACGAACAACATGTCAGCTTCGTTTTTAAGTTCAGACAAGCTTTAACGCCTTCAAACGTAAAGTTCCGTGTTAACATCATCAAATGACACAATTCTCCAGGTGAGTATTGTGAATCTTAACATATTCATTCCTTGTTGGTTTACACCTCCACCCACCCACCCCTCACCCCATACCCCCCCCCCCTCTCTCTCTCTCTCTCTCTCTCTCTCTCTCTCTCTCTCTCTCTCTCTCTCTTTCTCTCTCTCTCTCTCTCTCAAAATACCGAAGGGTTTACAGGTGTTGCATTTATCAATTATGCACATCTTCACACTATCTGCGGCACACGAACGACCCCCTCGACCCCCCCCCCCCCCCCCCCCCCCTTTCCCATCCACCTCTCTCTCCTCACCCCTCCGTTCCCTTCTCCTTTCCTCTTCCTCTCCTTTTTTTCCCTCTATCACACTGTCCCCCTTATCTCTCGCCGTCCCCCCCCCCCCCCCCCCCCCTTTCAGCTATACACATTCCTTTCAACTTGAAAGGGGCCAGTGTGTGTGTGCTCCTGATGGCCTGTCTGTTGTGTGGTATGCCTCACATCATGTGCCTGTGTTGTGTCGTCATTCCTTCAACTTGAAAAGGGGGGCAGTGCGTGTGTATGTGTGTGCTCCTGATGGTCTGCATGGTATCCCTCACATCATGTGCCTGTGTGGTGTCGTGTCGTGTTGTGTTGTGCTCTGTTGTGTTTTTGTACAGCAGTGTATTCTTTGGTAGTGCATTC
>JADBJO010001822.1:160000-167500 GCA_016801955.1 Conus betulinus
AAAAAGTTAGATATTCTTCCATTCAAAGAGAGACTCTTTTTCAATAAATGTTTATGCATGTATAAAGTAGTTATGTGAATAGCTCCAAAGAAAATTATCGGAAACTTTGCAAATAATGAAAATAGACATGTTCACAAACTTTCGTTTCCTAGACCCCCCGTAACAATCTTTACAAATCTAGCTTCATATATTGTGGAGGAACGGGCATGGAACAATTTATCTTCTTCTTTAAAAGCATGTCCTTCTAAACTACTGTTTAAAAAAGCACTGAAAAAATATTTGATGGACAAATCATAATCTCTCTCTCTCTCTCTCTCTCTCTCTATCTATATCTGTCTCTCTCTATCTCTCTCTCTCTCTCTCTCTCTCTCTGACTCCTCTCTGTCTGTCTGTCTGTCTGTTGGATTCGCTTTGTCAATGCTCTCTGTCAATCTCCCCTATCTGTCGCTCTGTCTCTCTCTGTCTGTCTCTCTCTCTCTCTCTCTCTCTCTCTCTCTCTCTCTCTCTCTCTCTCTCTCTCTCTCTCTCTCTCTCTCTCTCCCTCTCAAATGTCTTTATTGCCATGCTGATATGTTGTCCATTGTCCGTCAAAATATTGATTAATGGTTGTTAATTGTTTCATTGTTTCTCATTCATTGTATATTTCTGATTTCTACATTTGCATTGCTTCGCGTTTTCTGTTTTTTTCACTATTGTAATTGATATTTATGCTTTTTGTGAGGGCAGGATGAAAAAAAGCTGTAAAGCTTATTCTTTAACCCTCAATAAAGATAATTTTGCACACACACACACACACACACACAGAAAACGGAGGACAAAACATAAAAAAAACGGAGGACAAAGACACCTGGCCCGTGTAAATTGTCACTGAAACGGACCTTTCACTCGGTGCCAATTGCAATGATGTTCAACCCGAGAATCTGATTCGTTATTCAATGTTTACAACCTGCTTCGTCTGTAGTATAAGCAAAACAGAAGTCTTCCATAAAGAGTTCAGAAACGGACCTTCTGCATATTTTCTCTCCATTCCCCAAATGTAGAAACGGCACCAGGAAGGAGACTATCAACATTGTGTAAAGGCGGGTCGTGTGTGTTCAGTGCAGTAGGGCATCAGGTAGACTGTCCTCTCCACACCTCAGACCCCCCCCCCCCTAAACATCCGGGTTGATCCTCACCTCCCCTCCTCTCTTCCCTTGTCCGCCCGACAATCGGTTTTTCATGCCCCCACCCCACACCCACCCCCCACCCCGCCACCCGCCCCTCACTCCCGTGGTTATGGCGCCACTGGGTGTCATGTTTGACACTGACAACAGCACTTCACACAGAGCGGTGACAATGGATGTCACATAAGCAGTGATTGACAATTTTTTTTTTTTAATTCTGCTGTGACAATGGTTTTATGATACTGGCTGTGACAATATGAAATTTATATCATACTGCTGTCCAGCTGCTCACAGCAGCAGATGCTGTGAAGTGTCAGTTTCTATGGTACATGTCGCTGGGATTATGTGTGCGTCCAAGTGCGATTGGGGACTGTCTTCCTCTATTCTTCTCTCTCTCAAGTCTCTTCAAGCAGGAAAAACTGTGGTGTTCAAACAATGTGTGACGTTTTTGGTGTGTGTGGATTACACTGTGAAGTCTTGCTGTGTGTGTCTTTCAGTGCAATAGCGCCAGTTGACGTAGAACTTAGTTTGATTAATGATTTCTAAAATGGCTTCAACCTATCCCACTATGAGAGAGAGAGAGAGAGACGTGGGGCCGAAAAACTCGCAGCAAAAGAGAGCAGTGTGATTGCAAGTGAATACCCTGACAAAACATTAGTTTGCATATCTTCCACAAAGTAGTGAAATACACAAAAAGTTTCCCACCTGTTTGTTTGTTTGTTTTTTTTTTTTTTTTTACCCTTTCTCAAGGAGTTGTGAGAGTTAGGCTGATATGAATGCTTTTGGATCACAGGCCGATTGCGACCTGTAGGGTAATATTGGCACTGGGGAAAAGGGGGGAGGGGGGTGCAGCTGACACCTTTTATCTTTCGTCCCTATGGCTGAAGCAAATAATAACAAACAAAAAATGGCCAGAATGGCCGCTGAGTCTCTCTTTACAGACTTGCTTCAAAACTGTGTGAGCTTTGGACAGGTTTTTCGAGCTTCACATTATGAGCGGCGTCACCGTTCGACTGGCCCTGTCACTGCAGTCTGGTTTCTTTCTGTCACCGCTGCTCAAACAACAACAAAGCACCTCAGTTATAGCGCCTGCTTGAAACCAGTCTGTTTCATGCCAGAAAGACGCCTGTTTACACACACACACACACACACACACACACACACACACACACACGCTTACACACATGCGTGACGTGAGGTGATCCGGACTGTCTTTTCACTGAACAATGTGTTCAGTTTTCAAACGTGCGTAACATTAGTATTGTACTTCCGCTTTTGTCCTTCCACAGGCTGTTGCTTTGTCAGTCTTTCTAAATAATGTACATCGTTTGATTCTGTCACCTCTCAGACTTGACCATGCTTGTTCAGCGCCTGTGTGTTTTAACTAGTTTCATTTTCCTTGGTGTGCATTGTGGATTTGTCCATTTTAAAACAGTGATTTATTTGTTTTAAATGATTCACAATCTTTATATTGTATGCATTCCTCTGCCTATCATTTTGTATGAAGCAGACTGTGCGTAAGATTGTGGCTTGAATATTGACTGACCTATTTGTAACACAATGCCTTCTACGTCAGACACAGCCCACACAGGAAGGGCTTCGTGTAGGATTTTCAAATGTCAACAGTGCTAGAAAAAAAACTGATGCTATTGCAACAATTGTACATAATAATGCGAATAACTTTAACGTCTTTTGTATTGCGAATCTCGATTTACAGATTTGATTCCAGATTCCGATATGTACATGCCTTACTATGATATAAACCGACTTGACCCAGTACACATCTAAATCAAACGGATTACTTTTATACTGTTCAAATTCAGGAAACTTCAAAAGATTGTCCCATTTAGAAAAATATAACATTGGATCTATCTGGATAGAAATGAGTCTTAGGCACTCTAAACCAATCGTGGTGGGATTTCTATACAGACACCCAGCTGAAACCACCGACTGGTATGATAAGTTTAATGTAATGGTGGATGCTGCGTGTTTGTTTTTGTTTGTTTTTGTTTGTTTTTTTTTTTTGTGTGTTTTTTTGCTTTGTTTTGTTTTTTTTTTTTTTTAGTCAAAAGAAATAATTCTTTGGGGTGATTTTAATATAGATTTAACAATATCTGGAACAAAATGGACGTACTTATGCTATGTATGGATTAGAACAAATAATTGGTCAATCGACGCGTATTGCTGAACGTACTAAACTCCAATTGATCATATTTATGTTAACACAAAAGCTAACACAGCGGAAATGATTGTGTGCTGTTCAAACCGGATGCAGTGACCATTCTCTGTTTGCTTATCATGGATGAAGAAAGACGTCAAATTCCCAAACTGGGACCTAAGGAAATCTTTTACAGATGCTTACACATTTGGTAGAAACGCTTTCCATTATGATTTATTTCACTCAGGTTTAGAGTATATTTATCAGGTAAGGACCCCTGCTGATGATGCTGTTAACTTTTGAATTCATACGTTTTGATTCAGGTCATAGGCATGCTCTTTTTGCAAGAAAAAGAGTGAGATATGTAATGAAACCACCTTGGTTGACTGAGGAAATAGACAATGATAGACATGAAAGACTCCATTAATTCAAGTGAAAAGACAAAGAACAATTCAGAAAACAAAGAAATAAAGTAAATTCTATGAAACGAAAAGCAATGAAAAAAAAAATTCAAAGTTTATAATTTTCTTCACAGCATTCGAAAGCGATTTGGAAGATCATTAGTCTTTTAACAACCAATAGGAAATTGAACTCTTCTCTTCTTCTCAAAATCCAATGCAAGAAAAAATTCCAGATAATTTAAACTTTCATTTTGCAAATGTTGCTAATCACATAGTAATAAATTATAAAACTAATGAAAACGATTTACAAGAATTACAACAATTGTCGTTTTAAAAGTATCACTTCGGTTTTCACCATACCGTATATTTCAGTAAATGAAGTATCTAAGTGGTTGCTGCGTTTTAAAACAATCAGGAACAGAGACTTGGACGGAATCGATGGAAAGATTCTGAGAATCTCTACAACTGTTATCGCTGATACACTCACCTATGCCTATAATCTGTGCACTGGAAAAGAACATTTCCCCTTAAAATTCAAACAAGCCAAAGTGATATCTTTGCTCAAGAATGGAGATCCTGCCAATCCTTCCAACTATAGACCCATCTCAATTCTTTCCCTTTTGTCACAACCACTAAAAGACATGTTCAAATACATCTATATTCTCATCTGAAATATCATGATCTAAATCATGAAAATCAATCCGGTTTTCGACAGAATCACTCTTGTCATCCATCTCTTATACAGCTTGTAAATAAATATCTATCTAATGTAAATGGCATTGAATTTACTGAAGTTTTTTTTTTCTTTTTATTTTTTTTTCTAAAGCCTTTGATGTTATCCACCATTCGCATCTTACAACAACAAAAAATAAAAACTAAAAAAAACTTACACATTATAAACTATCAAGCATGGCTATAGAGTTTATTAGACCTTTTCTAACTGATTGTCAACAAACTTGTTGAAATTAGTTCCAACTGAGTTACTTCATTTGAAATTTGGTGTCCTCAAGGGCCTGTGTTAGGACCCGTCTTATTTTCAATCTACATAAATGACTTGCCGTTGTACTAAAAGTACGGTTGTGAAATGTTTGCAGACGACACTTCACTACAATCAAATAGTGGTGATCAAAGGCTTTAGAAAAAAAAAATAAGAAAAGTCAAAAAAAAAAACTTCAGTAAATTCAATGCCATTTACATTAGTATATAGATATTGTCAGATTAACAAAGCAATGATTACATGGACAGAAATGAACCACATCGCAGGAAATTATTCTTTCACGCACACATTCTATCTCTTATTAATTATTCATCTGCCTTATGGGATAATTCTAGTGAATCTAATTTGAAACAAATAAGTCGTTTACATAAAAGAGCTACAAAGAGAATACAGCTGAAATCTGCTACTTTGAGAGGGAATTTATAAAAACATTAAATATTCTACCGTTTAAAGATAGACATTTCTTCAACAAATGTTTATGTTTGTACAATGTAGTGAAGGGAATAGCTCCAAAGAAAATCATCTAAATGTTGTAATCCATGACAATAGACACTCACACAAGCTTTCCTTGTCCAGACCCTGCAATAATCTCTACAAATCAAGTTTAACATATTCTGGAGGAACAGTATGGAACAAATTGCCATCTTCCTTAAAATTATGCCCCTCGAAACTAAAATTTTAAAAGACTTATGAAAAGGAATTTGATGGAAAAATTATCGAACGATCAATGCTTATTGTATTGCCGAACTAATCTCTCTCTCTCTCTCTCTCTCTCTCTCTCTCTCTCTCTCTCTCTCTCTTTTACTTATATGATGATATGCTATATAATGTTAATTAAAGTAATTGTTGAAATTTTATGCAATCGTTTCGACAGAATTATGATGCATTGAATGTTTTAGTTACTTCAAAATTTCTTTTCGTGTATTCTTCATAATGTGTTTATACGTGATTTGTTTGTTTCTTTGTTCTTTGTGATTATGCTATATAATGTTAATTAATATTGACGTTTTGTACAATGTTTGATAGAATAACGATACTTTAAAATTGTTTTGCCTGTTCCTAATTCATGATGTGTTGACACATGATTCTGTTTGTTTGTTTCTTCTTTATGATAATGCTATATAATGTTTATTACAAAATTGTTATAATTTTGTACAATCGTTTTGATAGAATTATGATGCTTTGAATGTGTTAGTTATTTCAAAAATGTTTTTGCGTATTCCTTATAGTGTATCGATACATGTCTTTGTTTGTTTGTTTGTTTGTTCTTTATGATTAGGAATATTTTGCGGGGGCACGCTGGAAAAAAAAAAGCTGTGAAGCCTTTAACCCTTAATAAAGATAATTTTGACTTGACTTGACACACATAAACATAAACACACACACACACACACACACACACACACACACACACACACACAGAAAGAAAGAAAGAGAGAGAGAGAGAGAGAGAGAGAGAGAGAGAGAGAGAGAGAGAGGACAGACTGACTGACGCAGTATATTGTCAGATTAACTCAGGTGAAGGTCACCTGTTTCACACTGTTCAAACACACACACACACACACACACACACAAAAGAAGAAAAAAAAAAACCCCCAGAAATTGAAATAATTCTGCCAAACGCCGGTTAATCTGAGACCAGCTGGATCTCTGTAGCTTCGTCAGAAAACTATGTCTCTCTCTCTTGCTCCCCCCCCCCCCCCCCCCCCCCCCCGTCCTCTTTTCTTCATGAAAGTGTGTTGCTGTGTGTGTGTGTGTGTGTGTGTGTGTGTGTGTGTGTGTGTGTTCCTCTATGGAATGTATAAGATAAAAAGATGAGGCGGGTCCAGTGATACCACTGGTGGCCTTTGATTTGTCACATCAGTTTCCCTTTTAAAAAAAAACTGTTTCATTCTTTTTTCTTCAATAAGTTTTCTTTTATTAGTAGTAGGACCTGTTCTTTATTTATTTTTGGGTGTTTTTTTTTTCTTTCGTTCATAGAATGTGCAGAAAGTTTATCTGATTTGTTGATATATTCTAATATTTTTATTCCCATAGACCATTTGTTTTTGTTTCTTTTTAAGTTGATTTCTCTCATGGCGTCAGTAAAACGGTACAAATCGATTCGACGCCCGTCCTGCTTCATTCCCCTTGTTGCCAGACAGACGGCCTGCTGTAGAGATGAGGATACACACATACAGGCGGGTGCGCTCCCACTTTTCCTTTACTTGTGCCCACTACCCGTTCCTTTTTCATATACTTTTTCATTTTCTTCGGTTGACAGCTGTCACCGTGGGTCTGTTGTTGGCTGACCGCTATCACTGTGGGCCTGTTGACCGCTATCACTGGGGGCCTGTTGACCGCTATCACTGTGGGCCTGTTGACCGCTATCATTGTGGGCCTGTTGACCGCTATCACTGTGGGCCTGTTGACCGCTATCACTGTGGGCCTGTTGACCGCTATCACTGTGGGTCTGTTGTTGGCTGACCGCTATCACTGTGGGCCTGTTGTTGGCTGACCGCTATCACTGTGGGCCTGTTGACCGCTATCACTGTGGGCCTGTTGACCGCTATCACTGTGGGGCCTGTTGTTGGCTGACCGCTATCACTGTGGGCCTGTTGACCGCTATCACTGTGGGCCTGTTGACCGCTATCACTGTGGGCCTGTTTGACCGCTATCACTGTGGGGCCTGTTGTTGGCTGACCGCTATCACTGTGGGCCTGTTGTTGGCTGACCGCTATCACTGTGGGCCTGTTGTTGGCTGACCGCTATCACTGTGGGCCTGTTGTTGGCTGACCGCTA
>JADBJO010001822.1:172500-180000 GCA_016801955.1 Conus betulinus
TAGGGGGGGTGAAGAAGTGTGGGATAGGGGTGAAAAAGTGTGGGATAGGGGTGAAGAAGAGTGGGATAGGGGTGAAGAAGTGTGGGATAGGGGTGAAAAAGTGTGGGATAGGGGGTGAAGAAGAAGTGTGGGATAGGGGTGGAAGAAGTGTGGATAGGGGGGTGAAGAAGTGTGGGATAGGGGTGAAGAAGAGAGTGGGATAGGGGTGAAGAAGAGTAGGATAGGGGTGAAGAAGTGTGGGATAGGGATGAAGAAGAGTAGGATAGGGGTGAAGAAGTGTGGGATAGGGGTGCGGGAGCTCAGAGATCCACGTTCCCCGATGACTCGTGTTCGTCATGTTCAAGAAGAGGCGAGCGCGCGCGTGCGCGCGCGCGTTTTTGCGCGCATATGTGTTTGGGCTTGTGTGTGCGTATGTATGTTCGTGCGCGTGCATCTCTCAATCCCTCTCTCTCTCTCTCCGTGTATGCGGGTGCGTGTGCGAATGTGTGTGTGTGTGTGTGTGTGTGTGTACCAAGGAGTGCGCGCGTTTATGTGTGTGCAGGTGTTAATGGATGGGGCGCGCGCATGCGTGCCTCTGCGTGTATGGATATGTGTGTGTGTGTGTGTGTGGGGGGGGGGGGGGGGGGGGGGGTGTATGTGTGCGAAGGGGATTTGGGTGGGTAGGTGCGCGTGTGCGTGTTGTATTCAGGTTCAGCATCCACACACACCACACGTGACTGAGGAGGACTCGTAAGAGTGAAAGGAGTGAGAGAAGGGGAGGGGTTTTTTCTATTTCACTTTACACTGATGTTACTTACAGAGCGACAAGAGTTCACTGACCAGCGGAAACGCCAGTGCCTTTGCTGAGCACCTGCAGAATCCCAACTCGTTAACCTGGGACCACTGTTTTCTGTGGTCATTTGGCGGTTCATCGGGCGCCGCCTACGACAGTTTGCAAGCGCCTGTGTTCATTGATATGCAAGCGAACACAGGCACGTGATTTTTCTTATCAGACTGGATGGAAATATTACCGCTGAACTTTCACACGCTTTGATGAAGAGTGCAACGAATGACCCCAGTGTTCACCATCTCCCTACTCCCTTCTTCTGCCCACAATCCTCTTATGTTTGCATGTACGTGTATGTGTGTGTGTGTGTGTGTGTGTGTTATGTGCGTGTGTGTGTGTGTGTGTGCGTGCGCGCGCGCGCTTGTGTTCGTGTGCGTGTGCGCGCGCGCGCGTGACCGTGTTGTGAGCAGACATGGTGCGTAATGAGCTCATGCATTTGCGCATGTGTGTGATTTGCACAATTATCCGATTTTCTTTTTCACACCAACTTTCAACGGCTTCACACATACGTTCATGGAGAACATATATACATTCAGACTTGGCATTCATCTGACTTTGCCGGTGCTTTGTGGATACGAAAGCCAGGCGTACATGTCTCTGAGCGCGAGTGCGCGCTTGTAATAAACAGTACAGATTGAAGCACACGCGTGCGTGTGTACGACAGGCGAGATTGCTACTGAATGTGCCTGTTCAAAGTGTACTGTCTGCATGTTCAACAAACGTTGGAAACACACTGCAAAACAAAATCACCAAGTAATCTTTTTTTTTTAAACATTTTAATCAAGATTTTGGAATAAATAGATAAAGATAAAAAAGCAATGAATTTGTACATGATCAAAACGTGATATAAAATACAATGTCTAGGTCTGGACAGTTTTGAACACACGGAAATCCACAGAACATTACTGAACAGACTGTACTGGTACAACTGTCAACACAGTCACCAACTCATTGCCCGATCTCTACACATACATACTGTCTGGCATGCACACCAAACAGCATGTTAAAACAAGAAAACTGTTCATATCCACCTTCGACCTCAATTAGCGAGGGTGACAAAACTGAAAATACAACATCAAACAAAAATAACCATTATCACAGTTGTGCTCTTTGTCAAACACATGAGCAATCTCAAATGTAACGTTTCTATTTTCTTTTTTTTTTTGTCTTGTTTACTTTTAGTTATTGAAAAATATGTTCTCTATACAAATTTGCTCTCTTTCAAGTGCCTGTGCGTCCTCTCCTAGAGGCATTCAATTCTCCATCATTGATCTGAATTGTGCTTTGATGGATGTCAACGTAATTACCCCCATCCCAACCCATGACAGTCTGCAACCGTTTAAATACGTTCTTTGGATTACTTCTTCCCCATTATTTATTGTGGCCCGGGGCATAAATTTGCGTGATTTCTAGTTTAATCATCTATGGCATCAAAATACATCACAAACCAAAACCGTGCACAAGATTCGTTCTGTTGAAGTATTTTTGATGAAAAATCTTTAAAGCTTGTATATGATCCGCTGAAAAGATCAGCTGCAGCCCATGCTGGTATGGTTCACATCGTTTAAACAAATACAAATCATACAGCTGTCTTCATTCGTTCCCAGTTTCTGACCAAGCAATGAGGACAGAAAGGTCAATGCACCTCCACAAATCCGATACACCGAGTGGAAGTCTCTAATTAAACTAAAATACCATGCGTTTCCACGGTAATAATTTGATGAAAACATGGGTATGTATAGATGCATCCATTAACGTTTCGTGCAGGAATAGCGACATGAACACTTCTCTTCGTTATTACGTGCAAGTTATGCCGTCACTACTCTTGCTGCACCACTGTTTAATTTGCCCCCGGAAAGTCAAATCCTTTCATCCCATAATGACAGATCTCTTCGATGATATGAACCGTTCAGATTATCAACACAAGTTGGCCGATTGCCACCTGCCAAACGGATGTGCTCTCCCTTATCCAACCTCCTCTTTTCCATTCTCTCTCTCTCTCTCTCTCTGTGGCAAACAACAACCAGTAACTCTCTCTCTCTCTCTCTCTGCTATCTGCTCAGCATTGGATCCACTGGTCCAGTCCACATCATGACAACCAGTTCGTTTCGTTGGGAAACCCATTCAAGGATCCACTTGCAACGTGCACGTGCCAGACACGCACGCCAGCGTGACGTCATGGACGCAGTCAAGAACGGCAACTCGGGACCTCCTCTTTTGATGACGACAGCTTCCCCAGTCACGCGCTCTACGTCATGTAGCTTCATGTTGACACGGCCGTGCTGACACTGGTAGTACGTCACCCGGCATTCCAACGTCACCCGAACTCTCTTGATGACGTCACCATTCACCACCTGCCACCACAGAAAGCAGACTTTTCTTTACTTCCTATTATAAGCATAAAAATAGGAAAAGAAAATAGGAAGAATTCAATTAATTAAAACAACTGTCTAAAACTGTAAAAGGCACAGCATCTAAGCTGTTCTCCGTAAGTATGATTTTTTTTTTTAGAAATCCAGAAAATATGTGTCATGATTCGTACAGTAGCATCTGGGTTCCACTACTTCACTCATATATATATATATATATGAAAACCAGAAATGCTCAAATATACCTTTTTTTAAAGTCAACTCAAACTGTGCTACTTGGCTTGCTTTGTATCTTCCATTCATGGCCTCAGTTGTACAACAGAAAATCCCCAGAATTCCATTTAAAACCACCCACCTCACTGGAAATTTCCTCCTGGACACCAGGGACTCTTTCGACCTCGACCTCCCCGATGACCCCGGAGCCGTCGCTGCCATACACCAGAAGCTGATCGCCAGGCTGGACAGCATCCAGGGCGAAGCAAAGCCGCTGGGGTCGCTGTCCGACCAGAAAAAGTTGTCGTTGAAGTTCAGCGAGTCCCCGGCGAACGTCAGACGCTTTCCGTAGCCCATCCCCACGGACTGTAGAGTTAGCGCCCTTCCTGGAACAGGTGGCGCTCCGTTCCCAGGCGGCGGACACGGTACCGGAAGCCCGGGACGATTCTGAGGTCCACGTATACACCTGGTAACGATACAGAGTGAGTGCGCTTAGTTTGGGGGGGAAAGGGGGCACACAGAGTAATGCGAGCCACAGAGAGAACACATAAGAACACGACATTCTCACTCCCATTCAAACTTTTTTTTCTTTTTTGTCCTTTTTTTTTAACAACGACGTTTTCAGTCAATTCTTCTCGTCTATGTTCCTTTTAAGCATTTTAAACGAAACTTCCAGCTTCATACGATGTGCATAAAATGTTCAAGTCATAAATATCAGCCAAATGATTTGTTTTTTTTCCAAAAATGGTATATACTACACACAAAAACAAAATCGTCATCCTTATAGTGTGGTCTGACCCCGAGGCAATAACATTCTTTGAATACAAACTGATGACCTCAGAAATCTCATCATATACATATAACACTTTAAACTCGTGATTTTTTAAAATTGTATTATAACTCTCATATTGAACATTACAGCTTTTCTTTCTTTTTTTTCTTCTTAATATATCATCCACAAAAGAGCTCCAACAGACTCCATGTTATGTATGTTTTCCCCCCCACAAATGTAGTGAATATGATACAAAGCAAACTCTGAATTAATCTTTGTGTTAAATACTTCAGCACTGCTTCTTCTGAGGCAGACCACATTATAAGGTTAACTGCGCAAACTATGCTGTACATCTACCGAACTTTTTTAAAACAGAAAAAAAAAAATCAGCTTTAATAACATTTAAAAACGAAGACTTAGGTTTTCATTTGTTACGAGTTATAATCAAAATCACGATGTTATTTTAGCATTGATCTCTTAAGTAATTTCACAAATTTCCAAACACCTTAGAGCATTTTAAAAGTCGATTCAAACTCAACAAAGGACATTTCAGAAATCATTTTCAGGATTTTCTTTTTTTTTTCCACAGAGAAAATTTTGATTCAAATGCAAAGTAAGCATTCACCAGTCATTCCCAACAGAACGTGGACGCAGATAAACAAGGACTCGTTACACATGAGAACACGAGCAGACGATGACACAAGATACTGGAGGAATGGAATGGTCTACTTAAGCAGACCATAGAAGACTCCCTTACTGTTCGCACCCTAACCGGGCCGGAACAACACGAACTCAAGTTAGGAAAATCTTGGACTTCGAGCCCAAGAAGCGCCTGAAAAAGAAGATTTCAGCAAGGAACATGGCAAAACATCAGATGCCTAACAAACATCAATCCCTCCACCCACCCACCCACCCTCCCGCCCCTCATCCTCCATTTCTGCTACAGCCCACCCACGTCAAATAGCTTGACTTGAATCGATGCGACTCCGCTGACATCGATTACTGTAATTACTGTTTTTGAGCACTTGGCAGAGATTTACCTATATCATGGCAACAAAGATCTTTCTTGTGAAAGAAAGCCATTATCACTATTCTCAACACCAGATAATTGTCACCAACACTTTAAAGAATTGCTACAGTAAATATAAGACAAATGTCATCAATCAATATATTACATAATCTAGTTAACATTAAATAACAATCATTAAGGAACGACATACCTGCATGTATAGAATAAGCGAATACACGTACGAATGCATTTCTAAGCCCACTATTGCAACTGAAAATCACGATAAAACAATCTACATACCAATGTAAACATAATACATTCAAGATCAACTATCAAATATTCAAGAAAATTAAAACTTCCATATCGTCAAACACTTACGTTTCTGCAACTGAATACAATGGCATGATTAAATCTCCACACTTATGCATTACATGACACAAAAGCGGTAATGAAATGCATTACCCACTCTTGCAAACACTGACTTATCAAGTACATAATAGTCATACTGAGACAATGAAATAATGAAAATTAAAAGCATTCTAAATCCTTATCAAAACAAGTTTGAATTAATAGAAAATTGACCTCATCATCAAAACACATTTCAATCAAATTACAAGTAGTATATCATCATAATACGTACTGTAACTAGCATCTGTTATTACCAACTTAAACATTTTCCACCTAACAACAAATCTCTGCCAAGTACATATGTGGTTCCAAAATTGTTCAGTTACATTCCCAACCCCACAATAATTCGAAAACAAAACCCAGCAAACATTACAACAAGCCAAAAGGTTTGATGCAAGGACAAATACTTAGCTTGTACAAAAGCAATAACAACAGACAACAAAGCAGTAACAATGATTAACGTTACTGTGAATAAGAAAAATTCATATTACATATTTTGTACATACGTTTAAGAATTGGATTACTTTTGCCATGCATTACACATCAAGCTTGGTACCGCTTGCAGTTCGTCAAAAGAGCAAAATCGATAATATGCCAGGCAGAAACAGAGATTCAGTATTCTCGTAAAATCATGACATTCATATTCCGCTGAGTACATATTCCGTTCGTCCAAACTGGCATGAGGCGATCTATTTTGGGCATGAGACAATCTAGTTTCGCGTTCGGGTGTGAAAGGTTGTCCTGCCCTCGATCAGTAACACATACAATTCTTGGACATGGTTTTCCACTGTACTGGTTTACTGAGGATACTATATTCGTCCAACGAAACGGAAGATGAAACCAGTCGTGACGTAAATTTATACATTGCTTACATCTCCTTTCACCCTCCCTTCATAGATACACACATGCAAGGATTTATAAAATATTTAGCTCACTGTTTTCCAAAGAAAACGAAATAAAGCCAGGGAACGGCACGCAATAAATAATTATAATTATAAAGGATTATCACCCAGTTTCGTCTACAGCGAACAAATCGATCAACATTTATCGCTCAGTTCTGTCTGCCGGTACCTCGCCGGTGTGCGCATGGCGGCCTTAACGCTAAATTCAAGACCAAACTTGCGGCGAGAGGGCCACAAAAGCCAAGGGCACTTACCGATCACCGGCTGCTCGTGATGACGCAACCCTCGGACCACGTATTTCGGACGGAAGGTCGCCGATGTCCTGGCCACGGACGATCACGTCCCGTCCCTCGGGCTCCGGCTCCTTGTCGCTCTCCCCGTCGCTCTCGCTCCTCTCCACGATGACGTTATCGAAGAGGGAGGAGATGCCCAGCTTGGAGCGGGGAGCGTGGTCGGCGGCACCGGTTTGGTTCTGCAGCCCTAGCAGTACAGACAGGTCTCTCTGGTCTGAGAGTGGCGTAGGGCGACAGGCGACGGAGCAGCAGTTCCTCCGTCTCCATCTCGGCTCCAAAGAGGTTTTTCATCCACCAGGCTGCCGACACTGCTGGTCAGGGTCTCCATGGACATCTTGGGAGGAGTCGTGCAAAAAGAACTCACCGGTCTGTGGGAGTAAATGACTTTTTTTTTTTTCTTCTTCTAAGCTGTGCTCGAACAGACTGTGCTGCAGATTAAAAAAAGCTTCTTTCTCCCTTTATTCTGTTTGACAGGGCGATTTGGGTGTGAGGGGAATAACGAATTCAAGTCGGTTATGCCAAATGAAATATTAAATCGATAAACCAGCAAAAATACTTCCGATGATTCGTATACTCAGAGTAGCGTACGATTCGTTTGCGCGGTCTGAGCAGATGTGACCTCGGTACTGGTGACCAAGCTATATATTCCCACGGCAAAAACCAATGGTTTTCGAGACATCTTTCGACGTCACACAAATCCAGCTTCTG
>JADBJO010001822.1:182500-187500 GCA_016801955.1 Conus betulinus
AGATTCGAATCACAGGCAGGATTCGTTCGATCCGGCCTCAAGTTGCCAAAGGTCTGCAGTGTCCTACCAGTTGTAAGCTGTGGTCGTTGTGTTGTTGCTATCGTTGTGCTATTGCTGGGTCGCTCTTACCGTGTTGCTGTGCCTACACAGTTGTGCTCTTGCTGCTTTACTCTTGTGTAATCATGCTTTTGTTTTGCTGTAAATCTTACTGTTGATTGTTGGGTTAACGATATCCTTGTTGACTTGGCTTTGTCGTTATTGTTGATGATGTTCTAGCCAATACCCATAACTCTTGCAAAATACCCTGCAGATAATGAGGATATTTTATCATTGGTGGATGACAAATTACCATTAGAGTATCCTTTTCCTTGAATGAACACGCCCATTATTTCCAAAATGGCAAACTAAAACGGACCTGAACGGTTCTCAAGCCATTCCTTGCATTTACACTACAAACTGATCCGTGCAGAACCGTTTCCCACCGTGCTGGACTCACACTGCCTCGCCAAGCAGTCCGAAGCGTTTTGTTACAAGGAGGACAGTGCTGCGATGTCTGGACTTCGTTTGTGTCTGGAATTTACTTTCCCATGGCCAGCGATCGGTTTTCCTGCGAATTTGCTCATCTGTCAAGCGCAGCTTGTAGGCATAATGGCTGCTTGCCAAAGCACAGACAAATAAAACTGCTTATTCAAGTTCGGGCGGACCAAACCATTCAAAAGAAACTGAAAATGCCTTTAGTTGCCTTTGCTAACTTTCCATGTGCATGTGAAGATATCACTGCCTTGTCCGAATTCTTCTCTTTGGGACAGCCCTACATAATGAAACAAGGCAGCAGAATGGTGTACATGTGTCATGCCATCTTTCTGAATGAAACAGGTGCTGACTGACTTCTCCGCGGCATTCCACACGTACTTTCACGGGGCAGTCTCGCGGTCAAGCGAGTGTCGGCGCTCTCCTGTCTACCAAGTGTAAGCAGGCCAGAACGGTTGTAAACGGTTCTTGTGCTTAAGCGGTTCCAACCGTTTCAAAGAAGGGTTAAAGAATAAATCGCCTGTGTATGGAGAAGGATCCGAAAGATATGCTTCCAGGGTATTTCTGTGGGTAGATGTCGTGGTTCAGCCTCAAGAGTGGAAAGACTTTTTTTTTTTTTTCGTTTGTTTGTTTTCTTTTTTTCTCCTGAAAATAACGCTAACCGTTCCGTCCACATGCGCGGTCTTGGGCGCGCCGGTTGCCGCTGACGCAATCCCAGAGGCGGCGACCGGGTCAGCCAGGGTCAGAGGTCAAGGTTCCTCAGTGGCGAGGTCAACAACGCCGTGTGGTTGAAAGTTTCCAGTGTTTTAAAACGATGAAGAGGCGTGTAAAGTTTCAAGCGTCAACAAATCAATAACATGCCGGCGAGATCATGGTGGGTGTGTCACGAACACTCAGCACGTGCTCACACTCAGCACGTGGCGTTCTATGATTTACCTGAAAACAGCTATGATCCTTGAGGAAAATATCGAAAAGAAGTCAAAACACATCCTCAGATCAAAGGTATTTGCCCACAGACCACAGCGGTTTTTCTTTCCTCGTTGCAAAGTGAGGCAACTGCAGGCGAGATCTGTTCAACATCTATAAAAGTTTAAGAACTACATCCACCAAACATGAACAAACAAATCACAAGACAAACACCTTAGAGGTCGAAACGCGTCGTGTTAAGTCTTGTGATTCGGGATGTAGTACTTAAACTTTTTGAGATTTTTTTTTCTGTTTTTCAGAGGATAATAACTTTTTCTCCATTTTCCCCGAGGATCACAGTCGTTTTCTCTATTTCCATAGGAAAATTCGGTTATCGCGAGGAACACGTTCAGTTAAGAGGGAAAGCAGCTATGACCTGTGTGTACCATGAAAAGAGCAAATGGAGTCCGCAACCTAGGCGAGACAGTTGTTAGTTTTCTCGAGGATCGCACCTGTTTTCCTGTTTTCATTGTTTTGCTTTTGGGCAATGACTGACTGTTTTTTCCTGGCACCTGTTTTCCTGTGTTCATTGTTTTGCTTAAAGCCAATGACTGTTTTTCCTGGCACCTGTTTTCCTGTGTTCATTGTTTTGCTTAAAGGCAATGACTGTTTTTCCTGGCACCTGTTTTCCTGTGTTCATTGTTTTGCTTTAGGGCAATGACTTTTTCCTGGCACCTGTTTTCCTGTTTTCATTGTTTTGCTTAAGGACAATGACTCTTTTCCTGTGTTCATTGTTTTGCTTTAGGGCAATGACTGTTTTTTTTCCTGGCACCTGTTTTTCCTGTGTTCATTGTTTTGCTTTAGGGCAATGACTGTTTTTCCTGGCACCTGTTTTCTTGTTTTCATTGTTTTGCTTAAGGGCAATGACTTTTTTTCTGGCACCTGTTTTTCCTGTTTTCATTGTTTTGCTTAAGGACAATGACTCTTTTCTTGTGTTCATTGTTTTGCTTAGGGCAATGACTGTTTTTCTTGGCACCTGTTTTCCTGTTTTCATTGTTTTGCTTAATGGCAATGACTTTTTTCTGGCGCCTGTTTTCCTGTTTTCATTGTTTTGCTTAAGGACAATGACTGTTTTTTTCTGTTTTCATTGTTTTGCTTTAGGGCAATGACTGTTTTTCCTGGCACCTGTTTTCCTGTTTTCATTGTTTTGCTTAAAGGCGATGACTGTTTTTCCTGGGAAAACGGGGAAACAGTTACAATCCCTCGAGATACCACCGATACTGTTTCCTCGGTAGAATACTTGTGGCCCGTAGGGAAGACAGGGAAAACAGAAAACAGCTGTTATCATAAGGGAAACAGGAATCCTCAGGAATTACACTTTAACCCGTTTCTGGCTGGCGTAGCATATTCTGTGATTCCCTGCTGTTTGATTTATTTTCTTATCTTAATTGATTTTTGGTTTGTTTATACATTGGAATTTTTTTTTATTAGATTTGGATAAATTCATCGTGAAGGTAAAAGAAAAAATGACTTATGTTGAAGAAATTTACAGAGGAAATTCTTTTTTTATATATATCAAAAGTAAAAAAAAAAAAAAAAGGATCATCATATAGAACGTCCACAGTGTGTCATCATCACTCATCACCTTTCTCTCTCTCTCTCTCTCTCTCCACTCGACACTGACATATTTACAGAAAACACACACAATGAAAATATGTCCCCAGGGATGGACTTTGCTCTCGGCGGCAGAGTGCATGGGGCGGGATGAGGTTGGTAAGGAGGGTTACGGTCTTACCATAGCGGAAAAAAATCCTTTACAAACAGACATGTACATAGTGTATATACATACCTGAATAACATTAACCCTTCTATGTCCTTTGTCTTCACGTCACTCCACAGGATGAATGATGCGTTGTATATCACGGGGTCAAACGACTGTGTGAAAAGAGTAACTCTCTCTCTCTCTCTCTCTCTCTCTCTCTCTCTCTCAGAAACAGGTTCCAGAAACAGGTTGAGAGAATCATGTGTTTTTTTCGTAGTTGGTGAACCTGTTAGCGTGCCGCAGAAATCCGTGGGGTTTGAAGAAAATGGGTCACATTCATTAGGAGGCCGTGTTGAAAGTGTTCTTGAAAAAAATGTTTGCAGTGGAAAGAATGGTCCAAAGAACGTGCATGTAAAATACAATCAAGAATATTCATTTTTTGCACTGGAATATAGCTGGTATTCTGTCAAAACTGAAATGACAAAGATTTTGCTTCCTGTGTTTTCATCTTTTCACTTTGTTTAGCAGAGACATTTGTTGATAGCTTTGACCCACTAACATTTCCGAATTGCATAGCATGTTGTAAACCAGCAGTTGAGCTGTCCAAACAGGGAAGATGTTCGGGGAGGGGAGGGGTGAGGGTTGTCTCATTAAAAACGAAGTTGTTACTTATGCAACGGAAATAACAGTTGAACACGGGAATTTCCTTTGTTTTTTCTAACAAATCATTGTTTGGTACTGACAGTGAAACATATCATTTTAGAGTGTTGGGACTTGCATGATGTGAGACATAAACATTTTACAGAAAACTCTTGTGCAGAGATATTCCACCGGATCTTATCTTTGAATTTCTGAGGGAGATTAATATTTTTCATCTCATCTAAGATTTTAAGGAGGAAAGATCTTTACAAAATTTTCGGCGTGTTTTCGGAAGGTGTGTTTTAAAGAGTTGTGTGAATGAGTTTGTTTTTTTTTTAATGAGTTGTGAGTTAAACTTCAACGCGGTGACAGCCCCTATATGGCCCTTTGCGGTTGGCTGGGCTATCAGCAACATTACCATTACCTTTGGTACCAATAAAGATATTCTTTACAGTTTGTTGTTATATCTCACCAGAGCATTCTCCTTATTATAAGTCTAACAGGAAAGATTGTGATATAGAATTACTTGATGATATTCTTGCTGATGCCACACTGAGTAACGATATGTAGATCTTGGTGTGTGGGACTTAAACAGTAGTACAGGATATAAATTTCCGAGGATTGATGGCGTTGGCAACATTGCTGTGTAGATGATGAGATAAACGAAGGAATTATTCGAAATTCGCAAGATAAAGTAGTGAATTCATAAAGAAGAAAGCTTTTAAACCTTTGTACTTCAGGGGCATTTGTAAAATTTTAAAGTATTCAAAATCAGCGGGTCCAGATGGTATAATAGGTGAATTTTTTAAAGTCTTTTAGTGATCACGTTGGTGTGTTTTTTGGTTAAGTTGTAATATCCTGAGCAATGGACAGAATCCATAATTTGTACATTGCATAAACAAGGGGATGTAGATGACCCGAATAATTACAGGGACAGTAAAGCTAAAAGAGAATAGGTAGCAATTCTGAGAACATTGTATAAACTTGAGAATAATTCACCTAAACTGTTTTTTTAAAAACTATTTGATGCCAAAGTGCAGCCTATTGTACAGTATGGCTCTGAAATATGGGCTTTGGATAAGGCAGCTTTAGAAATAGAAAGGGTACACACATGGTTATGGTCTTAAAACGTTTTGAGGTGTAGATATAAGAACACCGAATG
>JADBJO010001822.1:195000-205000 GCA_016801955.1 Conus betulinus
CAACCAGGACAACGCCAGCGCTTTCCTTTATTGGACCCTTATTTAGGAATAAATCTTCTCTCTCTCTCTGTGTGTGTGTGTGTGTGTGTGTGTGAAGAAGGGATGTTGGGGTGAATAATACGGGGTGAGAAAGGGGTGAGCTTGGGGAATGTTGGGGCAGGGGGAGAAAGCGAGGATGGCGGTGGAATACGAAATCGAGGTCGAGAATTAGGTAAATGTGGAGACTGGAAGATTTGTATTCTGATTCCAGTTTTTTGTTTGTCCAGTTCTCTGACTGTCTGTGCACGGTATTCCATTGACGTAGAAGGAGGTAAGCAGATGTTTAAAATCTTCGTTTGTATGACCACTTTTAATCACATTCGCATCAGTGCACAACGTAAAACATTTGCACAAATGAGCAGTTTCATTGTGTGTATGTTCCCGATGACGAAGCAGATTACGAAAGTATATAATATGAATATCCCGAACAACGTAGAGAAAGAAAACAAAAATAAATTGTTTTCACGCGCCTGTGTACACGTGACAGCAGAGGAAAAGAAGGTTCAAAGGCTGCAAAAAGGTCAGGGTCAGGAAGGTGGGTCAGACGAAGTTTCAGGTACAAGGTCGTGGTGCCTTTTCCCTACCCAATCAAGAAGCAAGAATAGTCCGTGACGGCACACCTTCTTCGCGCGCGCACATGCACACCTTTGGCTTGTTCAAAGCGCTGAATGAATAAGAACAGACTGGACTGCGGCAGGTGTGATTTACAGAAGAAAGAACGAAAGGAACTACCGGCACGTTGTGAAATTCACCCGCGTCTTTCCGTTACTGGCGCATGATTGTGTACATGGTGCATGACAGATTACAAAAATGCAGCCCAACTGTTGCGCAATGCTAAAATCACTGATTCTTACTGAACGTATGTTATGATAATAATTAGTAGTATCATTATGATCATTGGTGATGGTGGTGGGGTGCTGCTGCTGTTGTAATTCGCGTATTATCAGACGCAGCTACGAATGCGGTCTTTGATTAGCCTACTTTCCATGCTTTGTTGTTCATCGTTCAGTCGTAGTATGTATAGTATAGTATAGTATAGTATAGTATAGTATAGTATAGTATAGTATAGTATTACAATGGATTGCCATTAACGCCGCTGTGTCTGTCTCCGTCCGCTGTGAGTGTCTTTTGCCTCGATCTCTCGGCTTCGTCTTCGCAATCTCAGACGCATCCGGCGCCTATGGCTGCATATTGTATCAGTATCATGTATTCAGCGCCTCTATCTCTATCATCTCCGTCGCATCCCAGCGCAGATTCCCGCCTAAGCCCGTATTCATTATGCGCGACATTTTGCCACTGGGATGTGTTATGAGACGATCGAGTCACTCTATAAACTATCGTTCCAGACAGAAAATAGCGTCCATATCACAGGTTCTCTCAGCCATAGATTATGACATCACGAAGGCTGGATATTCTTTAACCCTGTCAACCCTTCCGGCTTTACAGACCTGCATGCAGCCTCTCTGCCTGACCTGTCCAGACTGATCCGGAGTATAATGATGTAGTTAAAAACGAGAAATGAACGAAACTACAGATCTCTATACAAGATTTCAGGTGAAATAAACATATGGTTTCGTCTTTTGGTTACATTCGTTTGCGGGCCAAAAAACATCTTTTTTTCCATTCTTGACTGCACTCACAATTCTTTGGAACCAGAGTACTTAACGCTATAAGTGCATTGTGTAGCCTGACGATAATGCGTGTAAGCTCTTACTATCTGAGTAGACTAGGAACCCAATAAGAGAGAGAGAGAGAGAGAGAGAGAGAGAGTGTTTGGAAAACGGGGTAACAGATGTGGGGGGGGAAGATTTGGAAGGCGGTAGGCAGAGTTGTGGAATTAGTGAGGCGGAAGGAAGGATGGGGAGTCCTGGGACAAAGAGGATGGGGGAGTAGAGGGGACAGAAGGAAAAGTGTGTGGAAGGTATGATATTGGGAGAAGGGGAGCATATGAGAGCAAAAAACACAGACAGCAAGCACAGCACATACTTCAGCAAAACAACAGCAAGTGATTGAAACAAGACGTGTGATCAATATCAGTCTCTAAAGTATGCTGCATAAGATAAATAAATAGAAATAATGCAATAAAAAAAATCAATGATGAAGACAACAGACAGACAAGACACTGTAGGCGTATGGAGGAAGAATGGCAAACAAACAACGACAGAGATAACGAGATAAGAAATGGGTAAACAAATACGAAACAAACATTTTTTTAAAAAAGTGACGGAGGCACTGAAAAGAAACACACACACACACACACACACACACACACACACACACACACACACAGAGCGCGCGCGCGCGCGCGAGCGAGCGAGCACTTTCGAAAGAAAAAAAGACTAGTTTAGGTTTTTGTAGTGAATAATGCGCTTAATTCACCTTTGATGCTAACAGTGTAAGGGCTAAAGGTAAGGAAGGCACACTGCTGTAATCATGCACTACTCAGTTTTTCTCCCTCTTACGGTACACTATGAATAGTAAACGTCATCTGGTTGCAGGGATATTTCGCGATTTTAATTTCCATACTCGCGTGCCCTCAGCGGTGACTTTAGTGGAGACGGTAGAGGTGCTACAAGGGATCACCTTGTTCACAGAACTTCGCCGGGCCGACCACTGACCCCCCTTGGCCCACATAGATATTGTTGGCTACATTTTTCATACACAATGGAGAAGCTGTAGACTGAACCGGATACCTGATAACTGTCTGAGCTGACACTTTGGGAAACATAGAGCTGTCGTGAAAAAAAAGTCAGTCCCAACTACACAGGCAGAAAACATTCTTCAAACTGAATTACCTGTGTCTACGGTTCTCACGTGACACACTTTGTTTTTTTTTTTTTTTTTAGGTATCTGTAATTCCAGGTTTTCAAGTGATACTGACTTTGTTGTTTGTTTGTTTAATTGTTTTCATCCATAATTCCATACTTTTGACGTGACAGATTGCATGCAGTTCAAAAGTAACAAAGACATTCTGAGAGAAAGAAAGAGACCAGAAAAAAAAAAACCAGTTCAACAGTGTCCATTTTCTTGATGTCGTTGACTGGTGTTGTCAGGATAGAAAAACAAAAAAACTAATTCGACAATGACCCAGGAAAGACTGGTACTGTCTAGAAAAACAAACAAACAAACTAGCTGCATTCGACAATGACCAGGAAAGACTGGTACTGTCAGGATAGAAAAACAAACAAACAAACTAGCTGCATTCGACAATGACCCCCAGGAAAGACTCAAACGTTGCATTCTGACCCATGCATATTAAGATGAAACAAGAATATCATTCATCTGAAGCAGATCGCATCTACGTCTGTGTCAATATGAACTATCAGACACCGGGGCAGGAGGAAGGGGAGGGGGAAGGGGGTCCTTCTAGATGCCCAGACCCCCATCCCTTCCCGTTTTTCTCTCTCTCTCTTTTTTTTTTTTTTTTTCTTTCTTTCTTTCTTTCTTTCCTTCCTTCCTTTCAACCATTTTTAAGGGGTAGTTTACGTAACGCATATTTAGTGAATAGACACCACGACTTTTTATCTTCTGGAGATGCTAGCGCTTCCAGTGCACCCCCCAAAAATACCTTCAACGTCAGGGAGAGGGGAGGGAAGGGGATGGGGTGGGAGGGGGGTGGAGGTGGGTGGGGTCGACCTCCAGACACTTAACTAAGATGTTGCACGTAGCACCGGTACTGTAGGCCCACCAGTCCTGTGACATTAGGCCCACCAGTCCTGTGACATTAGGCCCACCAGTCCTGTGACATTAGGCCCACCAGTCCTGTGACATTAGGCCCACCAGTTCTGTGACATTAGGCCCACCAGTTCTGTGACATGTAGGCCCACCAGTTCTGTGACTGTAGGCCCACCAGTTCTGTGACTGTAGGCCCACCAGTTCTGTGACTGTAGGCCCACCATGTCCTGTGACATTAGGCCCACCAGTCCTGTGACATTAGGCCCACCAGTTCCTGTGACTGTAGGCCCACCAGTCCTGTGACATTAGGCCCACCAGTCCTGTGACATTAGGCCCACCAGTTCTGTGACTGACTGTAGGCCCAGTTCTGTGACTGTAGGCCCACCAGTCCTGTGACTGTAGGCCCACCAGTCCTGTGACTGTAGGCCCACCAGTCCTGTGACTGTAGGCCCATTAGGCCCAGTCCTGTGACTGTAGGCCCACCAGTCCTGTGACTGTAGGCCCACCAGTTCTGTGACATTAGGAGTCCTGTGACTGTGTAGGCCCACCAGTCCTGTGACTGTAGGCCCACCAGTCCTGTGACTGTAGGCCCACCAGTCCTGTGACTGTAGGCCCACCAGGCCCACCAGTCCTGTGACATTAGGCCCACCAGTCCTGTGACATTAGGCCCACCAGTCCTGTGACTGTAGGCCCACCAGTCCTGTGACTTAGGCCCACCCAGGCCCACCAGTCCTGTGACTGTAGGCCCACCAGTCCTGTGACATTAGGCCCACCAGTCCTGTGACTGTAGGCCCACCAGTCCTGTGACATTAGGCCCACCAGTCCTGTGACTGTAGGCCCACCAGCCCCGTGACTTTAGGCCCACCAGTCCTGTGACTGTAGGCCCACCAGTCCTGTGACTGTAGGCCCACCAGTCCCGTGACTGTAGGCCCACCAGTCCTGTGACTTTAGGCCCACCAGTCCTGTGACTGTAGGCCCACCAGTCCCGTGACTGTAGGCCCACCAGTCCTGTGACTTTAGGCCACCAGTTCTGTGTGACTGTAGGCCCACCAGTCCCGTGACTGTAGGCCCACCAGTCCTGTGACTGTAGGCCCACCAGTCCCGTGACTTTAGGCCCCCACCAGTCCTTGGACCAGGCCTCAGATGGGCTCACACGGGAATTTGAAGACGTCTGCGGTTGGGACACTCCCTCCTTTTCATTAGTTTTGGCACCGTTCTTGTATGACCATGGACTCCTCTGAATTTCCTTTTCACTTTCATTTCAGAATCATCTTCTTCCTTTCCCGTCTCACCTTTCCAACAACCCCCCGCCTCTTCCCCTTCCCCCACTCTTTCTGATTTGCTCCCCTCATCCCAACCCCTGACTGAAAATCTTCCTTCGCCACTGAGGCAGATACCATTCTGACAACAAGAACTGCACAACAACTTATTTGGCCCACCAGTCCTGTGACTTTGGCCAAGGGGGGGTCAGTGGTCGGCCCGGCGAAGTTCTGTGAACAAGGTGATCCCTTGTAGCACCTCTACCGTCTCCACTAAAGTCACCGCTGAGGGCACGCGAGTATGGAAATTAAAATCGCGAAATATCCCTGCCAACCGGATGACGTTTATTATTCATAGTGTACCGTAAGAGGGAGAAAAACTGAGTAGTGCATGATTACAGCAGTGTGCCTTCCTTACCTTTAGCCCTTACACTGTTAGCATCAAAGGTGAATTAAGCGCATTATTATTCACTACAAAAACCTAAACTAGTCTTTTTTTCTTTCGAAAGTGCTCGCTCGCTCGCGCGCGCGCGCGCGCCTCTGTGTGTGTGTGTGTGTGTGTGTGTGTGTGTGTGTGTGTTTTCTTTTTTCAGTATGTTTCAGTATGTTTGTTTCGTTTTTTTTCCATTTCTTATCTCGTTATCTCTGTCGTTGTTTGTTTCCATTCTTCCTCCATACGCCTACAGTGTCTTGTCTGTCTGTTGTCTTCATCATTGATTTTTTTTTATTGCATTATTTCTATTTATTTATCTTATGCAGCATACTTTAGAGACTGACTATTGATCACACGTCTTGTTTCAATCACTTGCTGTTGTTTTGCTGAAGTATGTGCTGTGCTTGCTGTCTGTGTTTTTGCTCTCATATGCTCCCCTTCTCCAAATATCATACCTTCCACACACTTTTCCTTCTGTCCCCTCTACTCCCCCATCCTCTTTGTCCCAGGACTCCCCATCCTTCCTTCCGCCTCACTAATTCCCAACTCTTCCTACCGCCTTCCAAATCTTCCCACCCACATCTGTTCCAAACACACCCGTTCTCCAAAACACTCTCTCTCTCTCTCTCTCTCTCTCTCTCTCTCTCTCTCTCTTATTGGGTTCCTAGTCTACTCAGATAGTAAGAGCTTACACGCATTATCGTCAGGCTACACAATGCACTTCTAGCGTTAAGTACTCTGGTTCCAAAGAATTGTGAGTGCAGTCAAGAATGGAAAAAAGATGTTTTTTGGTCCGCAAACGAATGTAACCAAAAGACGAAACCATATGTTTATTTCACCTGAAATCTTGCATAGAGATCTGTAGTTTCGTTCATTCTCGTTTTTTAACTACATCATTATACTCCGGATCAGCCTGGACAGGTCAGGCAGGAAAGGCTGCAGGTCTGTAAAGCCGGAAGGGTTGACAGGGTTAAAGAATATCCAGCCTTCGTGATGTCATAGTCTATGGCTGAGAGAACCTGTGATATGGACGCTATTTTCTGTCTGGAACGATAGTTTATAGAGTGACTCGATCGTCTCATAACACATCCAGTGGCAAAATGTCGCGCATAATGAATACGGGCTTAGGCGGGAATCTGCGCTGGGATGCGACGGAGATGATAGAGATAGAGGCGCTGAATACATGATACTGATACAATATGCAGCCATAGGCGCCGGCTGCGTCTGAGATTGCGAAGACGAAGCCGAGAGATCGAGGCAAAAGACACTCACAGCGGACGGAGACAGACACAGCGGCGTTAATGGCAATCCATTGTAATACTATACTATACTATACTATACTATACTACTACTATACTATACTACTGGCACTACGATGAAACAACAAAGCATGGAAAGTAGGGCTAATCAAAGACCGCATTCGTAGCTGCGTCTGATAATACGCGAATTACAACAGCAGCAGCACCCCACCACCATCACCAATGATCACAGATTTAATATCGTTACGGAATTCGTCTTTACGCAGTTGGTTCTTCTAACACTTGAATTCTTAAAAGCGTCAGTGTTAAAACGTATCACTAACACACACACACACACACACACACACACACACACACACACACACACATGACTTCACTGAAACCAGATGACTTCATCCACATTGTCTACATGCGTGTCGAAAATTTGTCTGAGAAATCACGGTCGCGAAAAAAAAAGCGAATGCTCTGTCTGTCTCCGTCTCTCTCTTTCTCTACCTCCCTCCCCCCCCCCCCCCCCCCCCCCCCCCTCCTCTCTCTCTCTCTGTCTCTGAACAACGTCTCAAAGAAGCCTATAAGAAATACTTTGAGGAAACAAAGACTTGCGTGTGTGGTGTGTGTGTGTGTGTGTGTGTGTGTGCGTGCGTGCATGCGTGCGCGCGCGCGCGTGTGTGTGTGTGTGTGTGTGTGTGTGTGTGTGTGTGCTTTCGTTAGTGTTATACTTACCTTTGGATAGAGATGGGAGATTCTCTGTCTCTGTCTCTGTCTTTTTCTCTCTTATGCTTGGTTATTTCTTTTTAGCATTTATTGATTTTCAGTCAAAGAATGGATCACCAAGTGAAAAAAACACGCACTAGAGAGCCCCCCCCCCCCCCCCCCCCCCCCCCCCCCCATGGACGTATGCTCGTACTGTGCGCCAATTTCATTCCATTCAAAAGATTAGATCTAGAAGAGTTAGGTGTTGTTGTTGTTTCCTCGTATGTCTTGAAGAACTAGACAACAACATACAAACCGTATCCAGCTTTCCTCTCTCAGCTAACGCCTTGGACACACTAAATCACAATTCAAGGAAAATAATCAGTAGTCCCTATATTCTTCTGAGTAGTCTTCATGACTAGCACCACGTAATGGACTCAGACCCGACACTGTTACTGCTTGGCGGCTGGTCTGGCCTGTTCAGCACTGCCAGTCATTCACTCTATGACTTGGAATAATGAATGTCGCCATGCGGGGCAGATGCTGTCCAGCAGTTGCAGATGCTGGTATGTGTGGCGGTATTCCACCGCTAGGCCTGTGGATGAGCCTTTGCCAGCACGAATGGAGATCTCAGTTGAGCACGAATTCTCGCGCATGCGGTGTAAGGAACCTTTTGGTCCGTGTTCAGAGATGTAAATTAGTCCCACTACTACACTCGTGCTGTAAGTAGAATCTGCCAGCAGAAGATGAACCCTGATTACAACCAAACCATTGCACAGGTCAGGCTTTGAGGACGAAGTTGGAGACGTTGTGGGGAAGAGGCATGGGGGTGGGGTGGTGGAAGTGAGGGGTGGACGAAGTGGGAAAGAACGGATGGGTGTTTCCTTCTGTTTGTGTGTTTCAATGCTGTTTTCCTTCAGTTCTTTCACTTCTTTTTCTTTTTTTTTTTTTTTTTTTTTTTTTTTGTTTGTTTTGTTTTGCTTTGTTTTTTTGTTCCCTTGCTTCCTTGCGTGTCTGACGTTCGCTGAATTTTTTTTTTCTTTTCTGCGAGATCTTATGCAAGAAACTGCTGACAGAGATGAACTGCAGCATGGCCGCAGACACATGCTGACGAGGTATATCCGCCCGTCTGACAGTGCAGATTATTGTTGGCATCACACAGGTCGCGCGCACTACCCGTCTGTGAGGTGGAATCACGTGCGCATGGTTCATGAGTGCACTCAGTGGAAGCATGTTCATCATCTTTATAAATACACAGGCGCTGGGGGAATATGAAAGTATACACATGCGCACGATTGCACTGACACATACACCACACACAGACACACACAGACACACAGAGAGACAGACAGACAGACACACACACACACACACACACCACACACACACACACACACACACACACACACACATGCACGTGTGCACAAGTACGCACACGCGCATTCATTTGTACATGGATTCATACCAGCATAATCCATAAGTCCCTCCATGTATTCACACATACATGCATATCAGGACAATTCATAATAAGAATGCATAATCCTGGAGGGCACTCAAGAGAGCGCATGCCAGCAGACCTCCGTGTAGGCGGAATAGATCCCTGAGCCATTGTCTCAGTAGAATTGACGAGTGAAATCTATTAGTCTCTTCAGAGACGTCTCACCTGACTTTATTGCTGAGCTCCTGAAAGAGATCCATATTTTTCGTCTGAAGTTATAGTTCACAGAAGATTTTAAAGCATTTTCAGCCTTTTTTTTTTTCAAAACGTGTTTTAATGACTTTTGTGTACATGTTTAAAGAAAATGATCCGTGTAGAGAGCGACTGTGACGAAGTGACAGCCTTGATATGGCCCTATGCGGTCGGCTGGGCAGCTGGGCAACAAACAGCATGAACCACATTGGAACTCTCCCCTGTCTACCTCCTCCGGTTCTTCCCGGCATTCCTCCTTCTCGTTCCCCAACTCACATCTCTCTCTCTCTCTCTCTCTCTCTCTCTCTCTCTCTCTCTCTCTCTCTCTCTCTCTCTCTCTCTGTGTGTGTGTGTGTGTGTGTGTGTGTGTGTGTGTGAGAGTGTGTGTGTGTGTGTGTGTGTGTGTGTGTGTGTGTGTGTGTGTGTGTCCTTTCTTTTTTCCACTTACCCATCCGCATCATTTTCCTCCCATTCTTCTCTGTACTGACCTCCTCCTCCTCCTCTTCCTCTGCCTCTTCTTCCTCGCTCTCTTTTCTATTCTTTGTCCTCTGCGTTTCCTCTCTATTCTTCTCCATCCTGCCTTCTCTTCTCGTTTCCACTTGTCCTCTTTACCTTCTCCTTCGTCCCCCCACCCCCACCCCCACCCCCACCTCTTCCTTCACCATCTTCACCCGTCTCCTCTGCTACCACTCTTCCCTACATGACCCCCCTCCCCTTCTTCCCTCCATCCTCCTTGACTCTCTCGGCAATTGTTCCATGTGTCTTGGAGTGGGTGTCAACGACCTGTGAGAACCGTTATACAACCTGACAAACTCCGCTGTACCCAGCCAGTCACTGAATAACCATGACTAGGCTATCGCCACAGTACTGTCTGCAGAAGGAAAAAACCATTCCGTTGTGGAAAGCGAGATCAGGCATATCTAATGGAGCATGATCTCTGCAAAAGACCATA
>JADBJO010001822.1:217500-235000 GCA_016801955.1 Conus betulinus
ACAAATCTACACTGGAAAAAAAAAAAAAAAAAACACTACAGGAATGACCTGATGGGGGTGTGAATTAGGGATTCAGCAATTTGTAGTAAAACCTTTGTATCATATAATAAATCTTCTATGTTTTCTTCCGAAACATTCTTTGCTGTGACTGAATCAGGCAGAAAATCTCGGACACTTTTACAATGGAATAAAATGTGATTAACTGTGATTTGTGCACCATACAAGCAATATACATTTTTGGAGAATTTTGTTTTTAAAGTGTTAATTTTTAGGCGGAAAATGGGAATTTACAAGTCTAGAATAATACAACGGTGCATTTGACAACTTTCTTGATACAACTTCCAACGGAACTGTAGCTGTATTTTGTGTTAGAGTCTTTTCATCAGAACTTCTGCTAAATTTTTTCCATGCTGTTATTTCTAGCAGCCTGTAATTTTCATGGAGTGACAAAGGAAGTGTCATGTCTACAGTGTTCTCTACAATGTGTGTGTGTGTGTGTGTGTGTGTGTGTGTCTTTACAGACTGGCGCCAAAATGTATGAATAGCTCTGTCTTTGAGTCACGTTTCATCTTTTAACCCAGTTTAATCGAAATCAGCTTTGGAATCTTTTTGTTTGAAATCTTAGAAACAGATAGACCAAACCAACAGCCACAAGTGGAGACAACTTCCCGGGCAGAGGAAGAAATGAGCCGTGGTAAAATATTGGTGGTAGTCGAATAACTCCATGACAGTCCACCGGGAAACAACAAAACAAAAAAACAAAACAAAAAAAAACAAAAACAAAAAACAAAAAAAAAAAATCCAAACCGACAATAAGCCAACTATTACAGTGTTGAACAAAAGTCAGGGGTTAAATCAATGTTGCTGTCTCTCCTCGTCGGATTTTTACAAACAAGAACTGTAAATGACGGATTGACGTCATCCAATCGATAAAGTCTTCAGTCATTCATTTCTTGATTCATTCGTTCATTCATTCATTTATTCATTTTCGTGTTTCAGTCAGTGCACTAGAGCTGTGACTTCCGGAGACAGAGAAGTGTAGTTGATGGGATGTGGGGTGTTGATGAAAGTGTCTGTTAGACAGAATGTGTGTGCTGTGAATATTTGTTTTGAACTGTACTGAGAGCATTTCTACTATTTCATTTCCAACACAAGCCATTGCGATATCTCTGTTTTTAAAGGTAGGCCCTATATGATAGAAACTTTCCCTTTGGTACTGCAGGTCAAGTGCGAAAAGCTCCAGTAATTACAGAAGATTTGCGCTATATAAGCACCAACTGCTACTACTACTACTACTACTACTACTACTACTACTACTACTACTACTACTACTACTACTACTCTATCACTTCTTGACGCTCGGCTATGGTGATTTAGACCTGAATTGTGAGTTAGTGTAGTAAAACTACTACTCTTATTTGTTTTCATCTAACCATCTACGGTGAATTTCTCGAAGTGTACAGAAAACATAACTCGCAGGAACAAACTGATGAATTGTGACCTCCCCCTCTTCCCCCCGCCTCCCATGCATGTCGCCACGTAGACATAGCGTGTTCAATAATATTCAGGTTAATCAAACAACAAAACAACGATAAAAACAAGAACATTACATGAAAAATTGAGAAGGAAATATTGCTAGAGATTTACAGTGCTCTGTGTATGTGTGTGTGTGTGTGTGTGTGTGTGTGTGTGTGTGTGTGTGTGTGTGTGTGTGTGAGAGAGAGAGAGAGAGAGAGAGAGAGAGAGAGAGAGAGAGAGAGAGAGAGAGAGAGAGAGAGAGAGACGCTTCTTCAAAACTATCATTTTTTCTTTTTAAATTTTCTGTTTGCCTGTATATTATTTCTTCTTTTGCACTTCGATACTCTCTCTCTCTCTCTCTCTCTCTCTCTCTCTCTCTCTCTCTCTCTCTCTCTCTCTCTGTTGTTTTTCTTGACCTACTGAAATTGTTTTTCATGGCGGCTAGCTAACCTTTCTTATCGTCAGCTTTGTTTTTTCCACAACCAGACACAAGACCTTGTTAGTCTGTCATCGCCGTTACCCAATATAGATGTAGAATGTGGGTGGCGTCCCTTGGGCTGCCTTTTGTTTTCCTTCTTCTCTGTGGCTGACTGCTGAGCCGCTACAAACTACAAATAACAACAACAAAAATAGTCCCTCCTGTCAGTATGAGACTGTGCACAGTTTACGTGTTCTGTCCGACGTCAAAATGACGGTGTTGACAGTTACTCCGGTTATTTTCAGATGTGATGTCCGCAGTTGTTGAAGGAAATGTATCAGTCCCCAAAGTGTGCTGTTGTTTTTAGTACCAGTATTTGCGTAATGTCCACCGGCTGCCATATGTATCATTATATAGACACGTACCTATTTCTTTTTTTTTTTTTTTTTTTTTTTACTTTTGTTTCCTCCTTTCTTTTTCTTTCTTTCCTTTCTAAAAAAAAAAAAATCTCTGCCAGGTCATTATAATGACGGAAACACATTGTTGGCGTGCACTTGTTTTCCCCCCCACAACATGTTTTGGACGCACGCACACACACACGTGCCTGCGCGCGCACGCACGCAAGCATGCACTCGTGTGTGTGTGTGTGTGTGTGTGTGTGTGTGTGTGTGTGTGTGTGTGTGTGTGTGTGTGTGTGTGAGAGACAGAGAGACAGACAGACAGACAGACAGACAGACAGAGACAGACAGACAGACAGACAGACAGAGAGATCATAGCAGAAAATTGATAACTCTTTAAGTTCTTTTGTTGCCCTTTTGATGGGAAAGTGTGTAAGTTTGTTGTTCACATGAAGGTAATGTAGCAGACATGGAGAAGCATCCAAGGAATGTTGGGGGGAAGAGGACCCACGCCTAGCACTACACCGATTCCCTCCAGGACGATGACACAAGCGAAGCACTGACAGATGGCAGTGTGTTACAATGGGCGCTACCATCAGTCCAACTCTGTCCCAACAGCCGAGCCTTGCACCCAACAACTAGACGTCAACCAAGACAAAAACGACCACGGGGTTACATGCCGGATTACTGATTGTTGATTTGATGGAGGAGGGGGGGGGGGGGGGGGGGGGGGGGGGGGGGGGGGGGGTGTTGGTGTGTGTGAGTTGGGGAAAATTGAGGGAGGGGGGCAGAGAGAAAGAGTGGGGGGGGGGGGGGGGAACTTTCCGTGTGTGTATTTGCACCCTCTCTCTCTCTCTCTCTCTCTCTCTCTCTCTCTCTCTCTCTCTCTCTCTCTCTCTCTCTCTCTTCTTCTTCTTCTTCTTCTTCTTCTTCTTCTTCTTCTTCTTCACAATCATCGTTGTCGTCATGATGATCGTGTTTTAAAGCCAACGCGTTGTGGTCTCATGAGTTAGCATCAGTGGTTTGGCATATGTGGATTAGTTCGCTCACAGTGACATTAAGCTGCCATTCAGCCTGTCGGCCACACCTAGACTAAAGCTTTTGACACCGACTCAGCTGCGCTCTGATCTCTCTCTCTCTCTCTCTCTCTCTCTCTCTCTCTCTCTCTCTCACACACACACACACACACACACACACACACACACACACGCACGCACGCACGCACGCACGCACGCGCGCACGCACGCACGCACGCACGCACACACACACACACACACACACACACACACACACACACACACACACACACATACACACACACACACACACACACACACTCACACACTTATCAAAAGTTTAGTTCAAGTTTCTTTATCAGTTTGATCCTGTTCAGGGCATTGAGGACAAAAGCAAAATAACACTTAATCAGTATCACGTGAAACGAAAAGGAAAAGGTCGTGCACTTACGCGGATCTGTTACAGGTTGAAAATACACAACTGTCAACAACAACAACGACAACAACAACAACACCAACACCAACACCAACAACAAAACCTATTACATAGAAATTAAAAAGAAAACTAAGAGCAGATCAGAAATTGCCATGTGATTTTACTACATGGACAAACTTCGCTAATTTTTGCCGATGACGTTTGCTAGCTGACAAGAATATGCAAAGTTTAAGCATTGATTTGGGGTAGATATCTTTTGGAGGTCATATTCATTTCTAAGATCCGAGTAATTGGGGCATTTTAGAATAAAATGGATTTCCAAAGTACCCTTGTCTCAATTCTTACAAATACGATTTTCACGGGATTGCCGTTGTGTTATCCGAACTCTAATTCAGACATGAGGCAACTACATCTACATGAATCCAAAATTATTACATCTACTTTTGAAAGTCTCAGGGGCGGTTTATAAACGTCATTGTGGACATTTTCAAGACAGTTACAGAGTAGATTAGATTTTTGTAGATCATAAACAGTAAACAAGTGGGGTAGTTTTTTGCTCCCATAAGGAAACCTAACACACAGTAATTTTTATTCAAGACTGGCACAGCCTTTAGAACTTGAATAAAGTCAGACAAATACAAAGACAAACAATCTAATAGTGACTTGGGGGGGGGGGGGGGGGGGGGGGGGGGGGCAAGCGCAGGCCACAACTAAATTGTCTTCATAGTAATGAGGCAAAACTTTGGATTTAAGGAGGGGGGGGGGGGGGGAGGGTAGAAGATGGAGAAACTGGGAACATGAAATTAAGAATTTTGTAGATCAGTTTCACTGAAATCATTCATTGTCAGGAGCCTATAAAAACTGAAACCACCCATCACCACCCATAGCAGTCACCATAGGTGTTCAGTAAATCTAGGATCGTGACAGCATAGTGTCAAAGTGTCAGTGCTGATGTCAGAGGAAGTTTCTGGTGGAATGCTCTAAACAAAATGTCCACGTCATCCTGACTCACCGTATGAGATGAAACCATGCGTAGTTTTATGGTTTCGGTTAAAACTTGTGAGGTTCAGCAATGAGACAAATCAATCCTCATGGCAACAGCTAGATTCCCTATGAATTGTATAATCCAATGTCCGAAAACGTATTTAAAATGAATGGCGTATCTTGTTTCTCCGCTTTCATATCCGTGAAAACTAAAATGTTAACGTGCCCTGTGTACTCAGTCAACTGACCCATCATGATCTAAAGGACAACATCAGCCATGTACATTACGAGGAAACAAGTTCAGCTCAGACCACAGGGCCAGACCAGGGAGGCCGTGGGAGAGGTGGGGCTGGCAGGTGGGAAGCAGGCTAGCAACAATGTTGTTTTGGGTACGTGTCACCCGTACAGGATTCCCTTGGACACCTCTCCTCCCCCCCCCCCCCCCCCCCCCCCCCCCCCCCCTCCACTCCCCATTTAACTGATGATGCGGTCGTGTTGAACATGTGATTATCAGTGTTACTGGTGACGAATCCGGTTCCGTCAGGAGTTTACGGGAAAGCAGGAAGTCGGTTGCTCAGAAATGATAGGCCCATCGCAAATAGGAACATGAGCTAAAACTGTTGTAGAACAAGCACCTCGTCCTTCAGCAACATTCTAGTCATGATTCACAATATGATGTAGACCGAATTGGCAGAAATCAACGTCATCCACTCCTTACTTGGAACAGGTCATCTAGAGCCTCCACTGTCACAAGTGCTGATGCTTACCGACTGGTTCCTGATGTCGACTTCATCAGACAGAAAAATCTTCGTGTCATGACAGGTTGAGACGCGCTCGACGTTCTTGTTCTGCTTACACCCTGTATGGGTCAAGTCATCTCGGACATACACTCCCTTCTTGATCTGCTTACATCCTGTATGGGTCAAGTCATCTCGGACATACACTCCCTTCCTGTTCTGCTTACGACCCTGTATCAGTCATCTCGGACATACACTCCCTTCGTGTTCTGCTTACACCCTGTTGGGTCAAGACTCGGACATACACTCCCTTCTTGTTCTGCTTACACCCTGTATGGGTCAAGTCATCTCGGACATACACTCCCTTCTTGTTCTGTTTACACCCTGTATGGGTCAAGTCATCCCGGACATACACTCCCTTGTGCTGCCCTTTGTTCAGATCACATGTTTCTTTTCCTTTTTTCTGCTTTTGTTTCTGGACTCTAATCTTTGTAACAAGAATAGTTCTTCCTTCATTTGCTTCCGTTGCGATGGTTTACAGATATGTCTTCGACTTTCAAATCGAATTCAGTGACAGTGCACCGCATGTCACGATTTTCTTTTCTTCTTCAGGGTTGGATGAAGTCTCGTTCCTGTCCTCAGGCGTTCAGCAGGTATTCAGTGATATGCAGTGGTACCAATCTACTCCGCACAATTTGTATTTCAACAGAAGAGCGTTCTTTTCGCCTTTTTCTTTGAAACTTTCGTTATTTCATTTCAGTGACTGCTTTCAGTCAGGGTATTGAGTATACTTCTCAGATATTTCCAAATTGCCTTCACACACACACACACACACACACACACACACACACACACACATGGCGGACATCATGATCAAGGTCTTTGATGAAACTAAACCCGTCATTGGCATCATATCTGACCTTTATAAGAAGATTAGGGAAGAGGCTGGTTCAGATGAGATGGAGGTCCCTGGCACTAGCATAGAGAGATTTTCAAGAAACTTCATCTACATAAAGCAGTAGGTCCTGACTGTGTCAGTGGAAGACTTCTAAGATCATGTGGTACACAGCTTAGTGGGATTTTCAGTAAACTTTTTTCATGGTCCCTGAGAGAATGTGTTGTCCCAACTATTTGAAAAAACTCAACCATCTGCCCAGTCCCCAAATCAAGAAAACCGTCCCAACTAAATGATTACAGGCCTGTTGCTCTCACTAGCATTGTTATGAAATGTTTTGAGCGCATCATTCTTTCGAAACTGCTTTCACAAACACAGCATCAACTCGATCCTTTCCAGTTTGCATACAAGCAAAGTAGATCCACAGACGATACAACCTTCACATTACTCAGCAATGCTTACACACATCTAGACACACACCAATTCCTTTGTCAGAATACTCTTCATTGATTATCTTCAGCATTCAACACAATACAACCTCACCTCGTGGCACAGAAACTACTCACTCTTCAGGTTTCCCCAAGATTGATTGTTTGGATTATGAGCTTTCTTGTCAGGAGATCTCAATCAGTGTGTTACCAGGGAACTCTGTCTTCCACACGTTCCACATCCGCTGGTTCACCCCAAGGCACTGTGCTTTCACCTGTGCTCTTCACTATTTATACCAACGACTGTAGAGGCTCAAACACAACGCCGGTTATTAAGTATTCTGATGACACAGCCATCCTTGATCTATCTAACTTAGACATTACCTATTTTGATGCTGTCGGTACATTTACGGCTTGGTGTTCTGAAAACTTTCTGAAGTCAGCAAAACAAAAGAACTGGTGATAGATTTCCGTGGAGCCCCATCCCCCATTGCAGACCTTGTAATTGATGGTCAAACTGTGGAAAGGGTGTCTCAATATAAATATCTGGGCACAGTATTGACAACAAACTAACTTTTGATTTCAACACTGCAGCTATTCATAAGAAATGTCAGTCCAGGGTTTACTGTTTGCAAAAGCTGCGCTCACTCCATGTAAACTCAAAAATCCTTGCACAGTTTTACAGATGTTTTATTGAATCTGTTTTAACCTTTGGCTTCCTGTGCTGGTTTGGTGGGCTCAATGTTGAAAAAAAAAGAATGTGTTGAACAAGACTGTGGATGTGTGTGGGAAAGTTATGGGTGAAAGGTAAGTGAGCATGAGTGAATTGTATGAGAAGCATGCTGTACGAAAGACAAGAGAAATTGCAAAAGACTCCTCACATGTCCTGGCCCATGATTATGAACTGCTGCCACCTGGCCGACGGTTCAGGATGCCAAAGGTCCGACTGATCAGAACAAAAGAGAGTTTTATCCCAAGGTCTATATCCCTTCTCAACAAGCAATAATTGTGTGTGTGTGTGTGTGTGGTGTGTGTGGGGGGGGGGGGGGGGGGGGGGGGGGGGGGGGGGGGGGGGGGGGGGGGGACAAAGGGAGGGGGGGGGGGAGCCTATACATATATATGTATGTGTGTATGTGCTACTATGGTGCGTGTGTGATTGAACAAATGTGTATGTATATTGGGTGTGTGTGAGGGTGTGTGTGTATACATGTGTGTATGCGCGTGGTGTGTGTGCGTGCGTGCGTGGCGTGCGTGCGTGCGCGCGCGCGCGCGTGTGTGTGTGTGTGTGTGTGTGTGTGTGTGTGTGTGTGTGTGTGTGTGTGTGTGTGTGTGTGTGTGTGTGTGTGTTGTAATGTTGTTTACTAAAGCTGCTTTACTGTTCTTGCCATAATTATTCACTCACGTGCTTTTTTTTTATATTCTGTATTTTTATCATTGTGTGCAACAATGAAAATTTGATTTGATTAAGGCATGGTTGTTATCAATTTTTCTATTATTTTTATGTTAATTAGTTCATTTATTCATGTGTGTGTGTGTGTGTGCGCGTATGCATGTGAGTATATTATGTGTATGCATGCGTATGAGTGTGTGTGTGTGTGTGTGTGTGTGTGTGTGTGTGTGTGTGGTGTGTGTGTGTGTGTGTGTGTGTGTGTGTGTGTGATCTCACTGTGTTTTGTGTGTTTTGCTATGATTTACCATGTTTTGTACATGTATCTTAAAATTCTGTGAAATCAAGTTTGACCATTATGTAATATTGAAAATCTGTTATAAGTATTGTTGTTTACTCAAATGGTTGTACTATTGCTTGAGCATTTATTATGTGCATCATCATCATCATCATCATCATCATCATCATCATCATCATCATCATCATCATCATCACACTTTAATGCTTCTTGTAATCAGAATTTAGGTCTGACAGTGTTGCTTCTGTTTTTAGCAAATTCTGAAAATTAGTAAGTGGTGTGTGTATGTGTGTGTGTGTGTGTGTGTGTGTGTGTGTGTGTGTGTGTGTGTGTGTGTGTGTGTGTGTGTTTATCTACATGTGTGAGGTTTTACATTATAACTAAATTGATTTTGTTGGGTTGTTGTTGTTGTTGTTGTTGTTGAGTTACCCTACTTGTTTATCGTTTATTGTTACTGAGTTAGCCTACTTGTTTATTGTTCATTGTTTTTCATGTTTATTTATGTCACTAATGTATGGCTAGTCAGCTGCACGATTGTAATTTCTCAGAATTGAGATAATAAAATATTCTTGTATCTAGTATATCCACTTCTACCTTGGGTCATACTATCCACAGGACAGCTTAGGGTCTTGTGGGAATGCCGAGAAAGAAAGTTGGAACGGGTAGAGGGAAGTGCGGAGGGGAGGGAGTGGGGTAGGTGTCTTTCAGTTATGAACTGGGTCCCTGCGTTCAAATTCTGGCTTAGATGTGTGTTTGTTTTCTGTCTTTCCTTGCGTTTAAATGATAGTTTGTTCGATTGTTTGAAATCACTGCTCTGCTCTCTCTCTCTCTCTCTCTCTCTCTCTCTCTCTCTCTCTCTCTCTCTCTCTCTCTCTCTAGCAAAAAAAAAAAAAAAAAAAAAAAAAAAAAAAAAGGTATGGCACACATGTACACACAACCGAACTCAGTTCCTAAGGTCGTTTCTTGCCCTCGTCCCTTCACTCTACCACAGACACACAGAGAGATAGACAGATTACACACACACACACACACACACACGCACACGCATACACACACGCACGCACGCACGCATGCACGCATTCACACGCACACGCTCTCACGCACGCATGCTTGCGCGCGTACGCGTACACACACGCACGCAAAACGCACGCTCGCACGCACGCATGCATCGTCAACGCGCACGCGTATTCGATCCCACGCACATGCTCGCTCGCGCGCTCTTTACACACAGACACACACAGACACAGACACAGACACACACACACACATGCGCGCGCGCGCGCGTGCTTTCACTGCTACACACACACACACACACACACACACACACACACACACATTACGTACATACTATGACGCCAGTATCTGAGAAAAAAAAAGGGGGAGGGGTGTAGGAGATCGACTATCTCAGGGTAGTTTCCCTTGAACAGGAATGGTAATTCTCGTGACAGGATGACAACAAGGCAAGAATCATGGCTAGCTCAGAGGTACCCATCATCAACTGGATGCAAAAACTGGTCCTGTATGAAACTAAAGCTGTAAGTAACATGAAAATGCTGTGTTAGCTTCATGCATACATCAGTGGATGGCCATATCCCCCAACCCCACTTTTTCCCGTTTGAATCGACGAACTGTCCTCTCCTCAGCATACGACTTCTGTCCGAAGAGACCTTTTTAAGTGTCCACCTTCATCAAGCTGAATATTCTGACAAGTGTTTACTAGTTCTGGTCGAGTCCGGAGCGACTTCTTGAATCAGGCGACTGGTGTTGCTGTCTGTTTGCATTTAGTCCCACAGTTGAATGGGGATATTGTTTATATTGGCATTTGGGATCTGTAGTGTGACATTACAGACGAGTTCACAAGTAACAATGTGACACAACCTCCACAGTACAGTTGCACAGTTTGTAACGTTTTGTCATTACGAGTTTTTCAGTTCCAGTGCATTGATGATGATTCATTCATTACCGCAGTAGGTATTGCACTAGACATTGAAAGTAGAGACTGTAATTAGACTAATTTCTCAACAAAGTAACTGACTCCTAAGTTTCATCAACACATTTTGACAGTCACCAGGTTTTACTTGTGTGTGTGTGTGTGTGTGTGTGTGTGTGTGTGTGTGTGTGTGTGTGTGGCGTAGCAAACTAACTTGACGGACTTAAGTGAACTTCAACCATCACAGCACCAGAAATCTGTTTCAATTTTTTGTTGTTCATCATGATTCTTCTCATTGCAGCATGGCTGAAGAAAGCAATCAAATAGCTAATTACAGACCATAACCAATTCTAATTTCTATGACACAGAGATTGAGAAAAATTGCTGATATCTTTCTTTGTGCTCGTCCATTACAGATCCCATTGCCTAATTGACACCAATCACACAAAGGCAGACCAGGATTCAACATATCTAAACAAATCACAATTATACAATTACAAATTTTATCAAAACACTGTTTGATTTTAATGGCATGCTAATCTCATCAAACTTTGCACAAAAAACAAATACAAGTATCAGAATGTTATATTGATTCGAGTGTGCTCAGAAATCTTTTCATGAAATGCTGATGTAAAAGAGGAGAAGTTGATGAATGAAATTTCTGAAGAAATTATTGAAAACATTATTGTAAGTACAAATTGAAAAAAGGATTGAAATATAAGGAATCCAAGAGGAAACTGTCTCCTAGTATTGTAGTAAGAAGGAAGGTTGAATGCGGGAGAGTGTGCAAGACTGCGAGTGAAAGTTTGAGTCAAGGAAGTATATTGTGTGACCGCTGAACTCTCTCTCTTGTGCCTCTGTCTGTTACTCCATGGGTAACTCACCCCCATGTCACCCATGGATGTACAGATGTAGATGGAAGGAGAGAATGAAGTGGGTGTCTTGTGCACAATCCACAGACAAATATGTTCTTGTGGAGTGGGGGCAATGGTGGTAGTAGATTGTATGTGTTGTGTGTTCAACATGCTGTGGTGGAGGGAAGGGAGTTGGAGTGGGGGCTGGGGGGTGGGGTAAAGAGTTGTAGTATGTTTGGCCATTCATTGATTATCTTTTTGTTCTTTTTATGTAGTATGCTTTCTATATTTTACTTATTTACTTCTTTTTCCAATTGTGTATTGTTCTTCCTGTTATTGTAATTGTTATCATTATTGTTGTTAATGTCTTCATTTGCATTTTCATCCAGTTAATATGTTTGTCACTCACACACACATGGGCCCCACCCACCCACCTATACACACATGGGCCCACCCACTCACACACGTGGGCCCACCACCCGCCCACCCACCCATACACACATGGGTCCATACACACATGGGCCCACCCATCCATCCCCACCCTCCCATACACACATTGGCCCCACCCGCCCACCGACTTACCCATACACATATGGGCGCACCCAACCTGCTCACCCACCGATACACACATGGCCGCACCCAGCCCACACACCCACCCCACCCATACACATTTGGGCTCACCCACACCCAACTCCACCCATACACACTTCGGTGGGTGTACAACCACCGCACCCATACACACTTAGGCCCACCCACCCACCCACCCACCCCACCCATACACACTTGGATACACACTTGGGCTCACCCACACCCACCCCACCCATACACACTTGGGCCCACCCACCCGTACACCCTTGGGCCCACCCGTACACCCTTGGGCCCACCCACCCCATACATACTTGGGCCCGTGGGCCCACCCACCCCCCACCCACCCATTCATACATGGGCCCATACACACATGGGCCCACCCACCTACCCATACACATTAGTGGGCTACCCACCCACCCACCCATTCACACATGGGCCCACCCATCCATCCATTCACACATGGGCCCACTCATCCACCCATTCACACATGGGCCCACCCACCCATTCACACATGGGCCCACCCACCAATTCACACATGGGCCTACCCACCCAACCTCCCACCCATCCATACACACATGGGCCCACCGAGCTATACATAGGCCCAACCACCCATCGAGCTACACATGGGCCCATCTTCCCACGAACTCACTCTCTCACACACGCACACACACACGCATGCACACACACACATGCTTGCATGCATGGACACACGCATGCATGGACGCATGCACGCACGCACGCACGCACGCACACACACACACACACACACACACACACACACACACACACACACATTCATGCATGTGCACATACATGAAAACTGATGATGGCAGCAAAGACAATATTAGGTAGGTAGCGACCTTGGCTGATGCACTGGTCAGACATCTGCTGAGTTTGCAACTGTAAGTGTCTTGCATTGAATCCTTTCATCCTAGTTATTAACTCATTTGTCCATCAGCTGTAAACCCTGTGTTCTGTTGTCTCATAGCTTAGCAGATGAAGTGTAGTTCGTGTCTGTGTTTTAGTCCATACACAGTGTAAACAACATACCTTACCTTACCATACACAGTGATACGTCCATAATAAAGATTAACTAAAACTGCATTTTCATTCTGTTCTTGTGCCATAGATGTTTTTTTGGTATTATAGTCCCACCTACATTTATAATGTCATTGAAGGTAATGTACTGTTTTGTTCATAAGCTCTCTTCAGAGGTTTTTTTTTTTTTAAGGTGAGACTACAATATGAAAACTGAACATTTCCTGTTGCCCTGAAGTTCAGTAACTGACCTTTCAAACATTTTAAATTTGCTTTTAAATCCTTGTCTAAAACTGGGGAAAGACTTTTAATTGATGATTGTGAATTAGATATTGCAGGCATATTCAATACCTTTGAGTTCTTTAAATGGTTCAGTCATATGTTAAAATATGCAGTGAAAATGAAAATTATAAAACCTTTGAGACTGACCATTTACATTATATTATTGTCCTTGTTCAGTATTCTTAGACTCTGGCTGCAACAAAATTTCTTGGGTAACAGTTCCCGATACTGAGTGAGTTAAAGGCTTGCTGGTAATTGATTCTCATTGAAAGCTTGGTGTTTGATCTATAATTTTCTGTTTTCAGAGGTTCTACATTGTTGGTTCCAACAAGATAGAAACTCGATCCGTGTGTATTGAAAATTGACAGAACAGAACCGAGGGAACTTACAATCAGTGATGATAAGGTAACTCTTTGCATATAATGCTCACTGTTTGTGTCACTTTCATGTTGTGTTTGTGGTATTTCCAGGAAACAAGATTATGAATTAATGCTTTGGAATCAGTGCATTACTTGCAATCAGTTCAGTTCAGTAGTTTTATTTAACGTCTTTTCATCACAAGATGATCTTAGACCTTTAAACTGCAATATACATTCCATTGTACTATTAGCACCTCCCACCCTCCCCCTCCCCCCCCCAAAAAAAGGAAAAAAAAAAAATCACTATTAACACACATATCTCAAATGTCTCTTTTTTTCACAATAGGTTTTTTGCAACTGGGGACTGAGCAATAACCAAAGCAATATCAAAAAAGCAAGGGTTATTTACCACACTATCAACATTGTCAGATTATTTATAAAAATGTTCTTCTCCTTATAAGCTGGGGTTAGTATAGGGCATTCAAATAAAAGATGATGAATTGAGATATTCTCCTGACATATACACGCTATACCTCGTGAATATTTTGTATTCTATGTATTTAACCGTGATTTATTAATTAATCTGGCTAGATACCTTGGACATGATGGCAGGACGAATGATTTCTCATTAAAATGTTTTCTTCCGCATATTCTTTTCCAATCGCTGGATCATCAATTCATGCGGAGAAAAATTTAAGACTTTGTTGAAGGGTGTTTTCAAAAATTGCACAAGCTCCCTGCTTTGCAGTTTTTGTCTGCTAATTCATTCCCTTTTAAGCCACAATGTGAAGGAACCCAGCAAAAATCAACTGCAATACCTCTATTTGTCAGTGATATATTGTTCACTGTCCATTTCTATGAAATGTTTACATTGCTCTGAAAGAAAGTGCAAACTAATGAGCAAGGATAGTTGAGAGTGCGCACAGTCTGAGAAATATTGTGGATGGTTTTAGCAAACTACACACTTAGGCGAGGCAAAGACTTCCTCTTAAAAGTTTGTAGTTTTAGTTTTAATTACTCCTTTCCCCCTCCCATAAGATGATTTTTTTTCTGTTACAGCTGAAATAATTTAAACCAGTTTTGAAAAGGAGGAAGACAATACATTAGACAGAAAAGAGGAAGAAGAAGAATGAGAAACAAAAACAAAACAGAAAGTAGAAAATGAGAAAAAGAAGAATCTCATCCAGCATACATACATGTATGTATATCCAGGCACACTGATAAAGAGCTACATTGTCTTACACACATGTACATAAATAATAATGCACACACAATGATAACATGGGAGTTTATTTTAGGTGGACACTCATATCTTAAATTAAACCTGTCTATAAGGCCCTCTGCTAATCCTGCTTCTATCCCAGCTCTTCCCTATATATACTTTTAATCCATGTGAGCTGTGCCTGATGGCTTAGTCATAGAAGATGTGGCATAGTGTATATGACTGGACTGCATTCTTTAATACCTGCATGTCAGAACTGGAATCGAACAAGGAAAAGAGATACTAGGAAAGAAAGCTGTCTATAGATTGTCTGTTTCTTTCTTGTTAGACTTTAGACCAAGTCCCACTCACTCCCCCCTCTCTCTCTCTCTCTCTCTCTCTCTCTCCCATTTTGTATCCTAATAATGTAACCACAAGAATGTATCCAAAAATAGACAGTATTTGTCGTATCATATTGTCATTTTGTTCTCCTGCCTGTCTGTTGTTGGTTGTGTAAAGTCATGCAAGAGCAAGCTTGTGTTTGTTGATAAGGTTGAATACAGCAGAACAGAGATCCGCAGTGTGCTGTCCATGATTGATGGAGGGAACAAGACCAAACGAGCGGCACAAGGATCGGTCGGGTTGTCCAAAACCATGTCTGCCTTTGGAATTGCTGGTATGCTGGCCTCAGTCAGCTAAAGAGAGACTTCAAATGTGAAGATGGATACATGTATGCCAGGGCGTATTGTTCAAGTATGTGTGTGTGTGTGTGTGTATGTGTGTGTATGCATGCTTATGTGAGTGTGTCTGTGTTGTGTGTGATAGTTTTCTAGGCTGTTTTTTTTTAATGCTGTTTTTTTTTTGCTTTTTTTTTTTTTCCCCTACAATAACATAGACCTGCATGGTTTCACATTATTCTTTAAATTTTTCCAGTGCCTTGTGTGGAGGAGGAGCATATATGAAAAATGACTAGTCCACTGATTTTTGAGAGGAACTTTCAAGGAACTGAAATTGTCAGCTACAGAATATCTGTTGTGCAAAGTCATGCATACATGTGCAAAAGGAATGATAACTTTGTTGGGTGAAAACAAGTTTGTGAAAGAATTTGTTGCAAAGAACTTTGTATTCAGATGAAATTATTTTCAGAGAAAAGGCCTGTTCTTTTCTCATTTTGAAATTTCATTGTTGAAAAAAAAAAGCATTGTGCAGTTATGCCCTCAGAATGTGCAAAAAAAAAAAAAAAAACATTTAGAAGAGGGTTGGAGTGGAGATAATTGAGGTAGTAAGAGTGTGTATCCATTTCATTTTACAAACTCCACTTTGCAAGTAAAGAGTTCATTTAAGACGTGGCCTGTTTTTATGTTAGCACAGAATCTCATTGTCATGATGGCTTGTGGCAGGTTTTGTTCGGTTTCTGGAAGGACCTTACATCATTTTGATCACCAAGCGGAAAAAGTGGCACTTGTGGGTCCCCACACAATCTACAAGATAGAGGACACCAGCATGCTGTACATTCCTAACGACACTGTCCGCTATGTCCACCCTGATGAAAGCAGGTACACATGTCTGTCCACTTGGGGTTCCCCGTCTTCGTATCTACTTGTTTCATGTCATTTTTAGTTTCATACATTATTTATTCATTTATTCTTTTGTTTAATTTGTTTATATGTTTATTTGTTCTTTTTGTTTATATGTTTATTTGTTTATATTCATCCATTTCATTTATTCTTTTGTTTATTTGTTTTTATATTTATTTCACCTGAATACAAAGTTCTTGCTGCTTTTGATTTTTTTAAGTTGAGGAATACCAGAGAATGTGATCAGTTGATATTGTTAAGTTGTATCATCTTATCTTGATTGTTTGACATATAACACTGTGGACATCATGACCTACAGGCAAAATGCCTTTTTCTTCCATCACCATCAGGGATTTGGAAAGGACTGATGGAAACAGTTGTGTCAGCAGATGTGTTTGTGCCTTTCAAGTCAAAGGCGGCATATAGTGAAAAGTTTCAGTTTCATCAAGGAGGCATCACTGTGTGCGGACTAGTCCATATACGCTACACCACAGTTAAGTTTTGAGACCTGATGTTAGTGAAAAGAGTATGTAGAAGTAAGGCATTTTGGGATTCTGGCTATGCTTCTGATGGGAAGTCAATCTATTCTTTTGGCAGTCAAGTCAGGTGACATTTTAGTTAACAGGGAGAAGTGGAGTCACTTCTGTATTGTTCATTTGCATATATTTTGTAGTCATGTATTGGATAATACTGTGCAAAAATTCAGAGAAACTGAGGAACCAGAGGATTTCAGAGCAATCAAAGGGTTAATTGGAAGAAAAAAAAAGTGAGATGATGAGAAGCCCTAAAAATTGCAGCTACTGTCTGTAGATTTTATCAGCAGGTTTGTGAAAATGCTCATAAAATCTACAGACAGTGGCTGCAATGCCTTCTCGTCATCACATTTTGTTTTCTTCCCATTAACCCCTTAATTGCTGGAGAGTTCTTGCCCATTTGAGCTTCTATATGCTAAAGCAAACACTGAATTCTGTTACACATGTCTGCTGCGAGAGCAGCTCACAACAAAACCCAAGCCAGTCAACACACATTGTGTAGACAGAACTGAGCTAAAATGCAGTGTACTTTCACTGTTGTTCCCTCCATGTGGCCACTGATTGAAGGAGATGCCCCCCCCACCCCCCCCCCCCCCCCCCCCCCCACCGCCCCCCCCCCCCCC
>JADBJO010001822.1:237500-307500 GCA_016801955.1 Conus betulinus
CAAATGTGCACAAAGCTGACCGTAACTCATCCCAGAGCTTGATGCCACACAGCTAAATGGCCTTAAGTCTTGGCTGTCTCCTGAAGGTTAAACGCATGTCCCCCTCTCTCCCTCATGGCTCCTCTAGCATGAGTTAAATAGGAGAAATGAGCCAGGATCAGAAAAAGGAGAAGACCCAACCGATCAGACCTTACATGCCAGTGCAAGTGATCGCTGCCTGTAATGGCTGAGGGCAAAAGATGACAGTAATACAACAGGGGTGCCATGAACTCCAAATTAACATGGTAAAAGAGCCAGTACATGTCATCAAACAAGTGCATGGGATGCACCACTGGTCAATCAATATGAAGTGGCTCTAAGGTACATAACATAAACTTTGACCTCCTGGCACTTGCTAAAGGGCAAAAATGGCCAAGTGAGACAAGAAAAGGGTGTACTATGAACACCAAACTTACATGGTAAAATCCAAATGTGAAGGGTGTACCATGAACACCAAACTTAATGGTAAAATCCAAATGTAAAGGGTGTATCTTGAACACCAAACTTACATGGTAAAAGGCACCTGATCCAAAATGTAAAGGGTGTACCATGAACACCAAACTTACATGGTAAAAGGCACCTTGATCCAAATGTAAAGGGTGTACCATGAACACCAAACTTACGTGATAAAAGGCACCATGATCCAAATGTAAATGGTGCAAGCAAGGGATGCGCCAGAACACCAGTTACTCTTGGCTATCAAGGTACAAATAAAAGACAACCTACAGAGCCATTTACCAAATGGCTGTGGCAACAGAAATGTTTCAAACAAATGCAAGAGGCCGCTAATCCAGACAAGTACCCATGCTCTTGTGTGGGTAATGCTGCATGTCAGCCAGAGCTAAAAAAAGTGTGTCATGACCGCTCAAACATCAAGTAGCAAGAGCTGGAGCCCCCACTGGAATCAGTCCAAGAGTGCACCATGAACACTCAAATTAATGAGATGAAAGGCAATAAATTTTGAGTGTGAAACAACACAGCCACACAGCCCCCCCCCCCCCCCCCCCCCTCCCCCCCCCTCTCCGGCGGCACAATAGGTGTCTCACTGTTTGCTGCAGGTTTCCGTCTCTCTCTCTCTCCCTACCTACCTCCTCTCTCTCTCTCTCTCTCTCTCTCTCTCTCTCTCTCTCTCTCTCTCTCTCTCTCTCTCTTCTCTCTCTCTCTCCCTCTCTCTCTCTCACTCTCTCTCTCCAATCTGACACATAACAGAAAGATGGGAGTATAGAGTTCTGCTGTGAAAAAAGTAGCCTTGCAAACCACTACTGTCTCTTAGACAGTCCAGAGCTTCCATGTCCTCTGCCATGTCTCTGAGGTAAAACCTGCCAAAGGTGGTCATCAATCTCCAGCCATCTGCATGACAGATGTCAGTGACCACCATGCTTTGCCAGAGGATGCAATTGGTAGAAAGAGCCTGGACATCATGTGCCCTGATATCTTCTCTGGGGGGAAGAGGTTTTTGGCCATAGATGTAAGCCTGGCAGATGACCTTCCTAAGCCAGGAGCATATCATCTGGGCTTTCACAGCAGAACCCAGCCTGTCATGTCATGGCTGTGTGTTACAGGAGCCTGACTGTCCTCTGAAGATATACTTTGAGTGCTCTGACAGGACAGTTAATCTGCTCCACTTCTGTAGGTTTTTCCTGGGACAGGCCAACGACCGGGTCAATGGAGGCAAGGTTGTCCAGGTGCAAGTTTTCTGAGGTTTTTTTGTTTCTGAGTAGAAGGTTGACTCAAATCTTCTGAGAATCTAAGATGGAAACCGGCTTGAATAGAGGAAGAGGAAAACACTGATTTCAGGCTGTAAGGGTGAATCGAGTATGAAGTCACTAAGGAAGACTATTCCTGTTAGTTTGATAGTTAAAAGAAGAGTTAGCTCCTCCGCTCTCCATTTTATCTTTTCATTGGAACCTTGATGAATGGCGTTTGTTTTACGCCTTGTGGTGATAAGGCATTTGTTTGGACAGGTAAGGATGAAGAAAAAAGTAACCAGTCAGGGCATCGTCACAAACTCAGGGGATTGTGCTTCATTGTTGAGTGCACCATGAGTTGTTATCTCAGATTTTCACATCTTTTCTTGGGCACAGGTAGCACTAGACCAGAGCTCTCGTTAACACATAGAAGTGAGTTGAGAGTACTGGTCCTGCCTTGCTGTCTATGTTCCTGATCTTATGGCTGGAAGTTATTGTTTTTGATAAGTCACGTTTTTGTTTGAACTTTAACAGTGAACTATGATAAGAAAATTCATGAGCATGAAAAAATCAGGCCGTGATACGTAAATTTCACTAGTTGGCCCCTGAAAATTACGTAGATTTTTTTTTCCTAGTGCGACATTGGTGCATGGCCAAGTGTCAGCAAAGAGCAGGCTCTACAGTCTCCTGGTGGTGAGGCTGGGGGGATGATTGGTATTTGTATCAGGACCATCAGAGTGAAAATAACTACCTTGGTGTATGAAACAGTCAGTGAAAGCATACAACATATAAAAATGAAATCACTGTGTTATGAAGCTGTTTCAAGAAGGTAACTGCAAAGTAAAAAATCAGCTATCCTGAGGCAAGATCTGTACTACAGAGTTACCATGGCACAATGAGGGGAATGTGTGTGTCTTTGTTGAGAAAGTAAAAGAGAGTAGGTCTTCTTAGAGAGGTTCACTGTTACTGCATTTGAAGATGGATATCATTTTCTATCAGCCTTTAGTTTACCTGTGGCAGGAAAGTGACTGTGCTTCAATTTTTCCGAAATGAAAGAGTTTTGACTTTTCTGAAACACATTTTGAAGTCAGTCCACATTATTATGAGATTTTTAGCTAGGGAAATAAGTCAGGTTGTGTGCTGTCACCACACTGTCAGTGATAAGAGGATGCATGATGTGATGCCTTAATGTCTGCAGGTTGCAGTCATGCTGACATTGGTTTTGCGTGCGTCACTGTAGGTCTGTGATACTGTAAATTTCACATCATCTGTCAGCATAATGATGAAAGTGTCATACATCATCTCGCCGCCCTGGAAATACTACTGCCATAACTAAAATTTTTAGCATTTTTGAAATTTTTGGTATACTACAAGAGTGGGCCCAAGGGGCATAACGTAGCCAAGTCCCAATCACATTATCCTAAAAATAAACATGCTGTGATCAAAATATTTGTACCATAACTCACCTCGCAATATGTCTTGTGGGGATAATACTCACTTTTTTTCATCTCCTATAAAATTTGATTTTCAGACTTATGGCAGTTGTATTTCCAGGCAGCAATCTGTAGACAGTACTGTTGGTTTGACATGTCATCCACAGGCATAGACTGTCAGTTTGACCTGTCAATCATCAGCATAGTACTGTCAGTTTGATTTGTCATCTGTAGTCGTGGGACTGTCAGTTTGACATACATGTAATTATAGGACAGTCAGTTTTACATGTCATCTGTGATCCTAGTGCTGTCAGTTTGACATGTCACATTGCCTGCTGATACACTGTAGTAAGTTGGACATGTCAAACCCTCTGTGGACAGCTACAGCTACGACCTGACTCACAACCTGCAGTACAACATGGCTCAGTCCCTCCAACCCCCGCAGGGCCCCCTGCCGCCACCTGATGCTTACAGCAAGCAGAAGCTGGTGTTCTGGGAAAGCAGCGTGGAGGAGGAGAGCAAGGTGGGAGGGGAGCAGGAGGTGGTGGAGGACATCTGCTTCTCTGACGTCGTGGACGGCAAGCTTTCATTTTCACCCACGGACACTTACGGACTATCAGCTGACAAGACAGATGTTTGTATGTGTTATTTTATTTTGATTTTAGTTCTTCACCAATCATGGAAGAAGACCTGTGTTTGTATGTGTTGGATTTACCTATTGCCCCAGTCATCCATACATTTTCATCTTTTTGTTTGTTGTGGTTCCACCATGCCCACCATCTGCAGGTTTGTTCTGCTGCAGTCCCAGCAGCAGATGTCCACAGGGAGTTGTCAGTGTAAGGTTACTATGAGACATATACTGTGCCAGTGCAGTGTGGCACTGATCAGTTACTCAGTCACCGTTTCAGGTTCACCCAAGAGGGTGCCAAGGAATCTTGCAGCAAATTTTGTACTCACCATCTTGAGATTCAGTGCTAGCATTTTCCCCCTCTTTGTCACTCTCACAGGCTCTGTGATGTTTTCCTTTATTATTGTCCACCATTTTTCTGCCTTTGTGCCCCAGTGACATGTCTTTCATCTGGAAAGTCTACACACTTTTGTTTCCCTTTTTACATGAAATAACAGGCCAGCTTTTCCGTAGGAATTTGTGGACTACATGGTGAGATGTACACACGTGTCCACAGCGAACAATGCCTGTTCTTTTACTGTGTCTGTTTCCCTATATTGTCTTTTTTAGTTCTGTTTTTTGTTTCCAGTTGTTCCGTTTTGGTTATTTTTGATTGTTTGAAAAATCTGACGGGGGGGGGGGGGGGGGGGGGGGGTGATAAAAAGATGAAAATGAAGTGGGAACAGCGTACAAGTCAGTCTAGTTTTATTTGTGTTAAAAGTTTCAGTAGTTAATTGCTATGCTTTGTTGTAGATAATTTTTTTTGTAGATTAAGATTGGACTTTCTTCTCTCTGTGATGAGAGCCCATAAAGGCCTGTCTGTTGTTGCCTGGGAAACTGTTAAACTGGTTCCAAACTCTTCTATTTGAACAGAGGCGTAATGTTTTTTACATATTGACCTGTCCAAACAATTGCCTTTTCCTGCATGGTGTGGACAGTGCCCCAGACAGTGCGGAAACGTAACCCAGAACATCAAAAGAGATGGGAGCTAAATCTTGCCGTTTAATATGCATCACTACTTCCGCATACTCTCTTACTAAATTTCCTTAGAACCATACATCATATCCAGTAGTGAACTGTTCCTTCAGTCTTCCTCTGACAGTGACACATGGCTGCTTGACTCCTGAGAGATTTCGACTTTTGTTCTTTTCCATCAATTTTTCAGAGAAAAAGGTGCAGATTGGCAGCGCTGGAGATCTGTAATGGTAGTTTCTTGTGTGTGACAGTGTGCCAAGGGAAGGAAGTGAGAAACCATTAGGTGAAAATCATTTTCCACCAGTCTTTTTCACCGATGGGGTGTTCTGACTCCCAGTCATCAACCTGTTATTTCATTCATTAGCTCTGCAGTTTTTTTGTCAGCAAAATGTTGCTGGTTTTGCTCAACTTTGCAGTATGTATGTTTTTATTTGAAATGTATATGCTTGTAGCTTACATTTAGTTTAGGTGCATGACAGTTATTATTCATTTTTGTTTTTGTGTCATTCAGAACCAGACCATCCTTGAAAATTTGAATTTCCAGTTACAATCAATGAAGTATAGAAATTCTGTATGCATGTAACATTTTTCAGTGGACTAGGTCCATCTGCTGCTGCGCCTGTCCAGTGGCTTTCCCATACACAGCTTTGTTTGGGTTCGTTTTGCCACTGACCCTGTACCGGCAGCTGACAGAGCTCTCAACATCAACACAAAAAGCAGCCCACCATGGGAAACGCTGCTGCCTGTTGCCAAGTCACTTCTGTGGCAGAAGTGCCTGTTTTGAACTGACATGATGATAACCATTCTCCATGACTGCAGGAAGTCCTTTTGGTCTGACAGGTGAGCCTGTGTGTGGCATTCGTCAGAAACCGACCCGGAAGTTTTTGTGTGGAACAACCACCTGCTGAAGGACTTTGAGGGCAGGGTGCATCATGACTGGCTCCTCTATGTGATTCATGGCTTCATCGGCCAGAGCAGTATCCTTCAGCACCCTTCACTGGGGATTAGGGGTAGTCCACACATATTTATTGATGTTGCTGTCATTGTCATGCTTACAGATGTCAGTGGTTACAGGTGTTTTGTGAGGTAGAGGAGGACAGGGTGATTGAAATGAAGACAAATAGGATTGGAAATCAAGACAATTTGTAGAACTCTTGAAGAAAGTCAGAATCTTGTCATTTGTCTGGTGTCCGTGTGTTTTTTATGTAATGTGTATGTCTGTGTCCATGTATGTGTCTCTATGTATGAGTGTGCATTTTTGTGTGTGGTGTTTGTATATGTATGGTGAGTTTGCATGTAAAAAAAAAACCCAGTCTGGGAGAATATTACTATTAAATATCCATATGTATTTTTATACTTTTTATACTGTGTGTGTGTGTGTGTGTGTGTGTGTGTGTGTGTGTGTGTGTGTGTGCGCGCATGCGCGCTGCGCTTGTTTGAGAGACAAATGAAAGCTCTAATCAAATCTGTTACATTCATATGATGATTATGATACATTCAAACAAGGTTCAGATGAGGTGCTTGTTTTTGGTTTGAGCTATTTGAATTGTGTGAACGTACACTATTCTATAGTCTTCGTATAAAGAATCTGACAGTGATATTCAGTAAATAGAAGCTGTGGCCAAAACTTTGTTCAGACTAGAAACTACGAGTTTGAAAACAAGTTTTTCCTCAATGTTTGAATGACAACTTTGCTGTGGATAGTGAGCTGTCAGTGCTGATCCTCCTGATCCCTAGACAGATCATTTGAAGCATGGCATTGACTGTTCTGTAGCTGAACGCCAGACAGCTCATTTTGCATTGAAGCATGGCTATTTTACAACTGTTCTGTAGTTGAACGCCTAGACAGATCATTTCATGCATTGAAGCATGGCTATTTTACAACTGTTCTGTAGTTGAACTAGACAGATCAGATTTCATGCATTGAAGCATGGCTATTTTACAACTGTTCTGGTTGAAAACGCCTAGACAGATCATTTCTGTATTGAAGCATGGCTATTTTAGACAGATAGTTGAACACCTAGACATACATTGAAGCATGGCTATTTTACAAACTGTTCTGTAGTTGAACGCCTAGACAGTCTTCATGTTATGTAGTTGAACACTTCAGTCGTCATGTATTTCATCCTTAATCACAAAGATATTGGTGTGTATGGCAAGTCGATCTATCTCACCTTGATAGGACGGAGATCGAACGAATTTGCTGGCACACGTTTTCTGAAAAGAGGAGCTAATTGTCAGGTAAGGCAAGTAAAGAATGCATGCATGCTGTCATATAAGATGGTTAGTTGTTTTAATTCTGGATCTGTGCTTAATGACCTTTACAACACATATGGACTTTTTGCCAGTTACCCTTTATATCGCAGATATTTTTGGGTGTGCAGTAGATCATCGGGTGTGTCATTAAGTAATAATAACGTGACATGCTTCCATTTTATAGCAGAAAAAGAGAATAAATCGCTAAAAGTGAATTAGGCATGCGAAAAAAAAGAATTAAATGGTGAAAAATGAATAACTCGGTGTTTAAAATAATTTTTGGTAAACTGAAATGTAAGAAAGAAAAAAGATGAAAACTCTGAACAGACTGCACCTTTGTTGACACCTGTTTCTGGAAATCAGGGAGAGTTTGACGCCATTTGTTTTTTTTTTTCCCTTGCTTTTTAAATGATTTTTTGTTGTTGTTGTTGCATATATGAGCACATTTGCTGGGTTAGGTATTCTGTATTCTGAACTTTTGCTTTGAAAAGCTTTTCCATTTTCGTGATATACAGTAATTACTTAGCCCCTTGTGCATGTAAACAGATAACTATCAAGCGGTCTTTCAGATGAATTAACAAACAAGATCCTGTATGCAGCAGGCTTCAGTTCACTTCAGTGAGCCTTTGGCAATAGGGGAGTGGTGAAAAAATCAACTCTATACATAAATGGAAACATAAAGAGAAAAACAAAAAAAAAAAAAAAAGGTATATGTGGACCTGGACTATGAAAAAATGTGCTTTTTCCAGGGAGATCACCCAGATTTCTCAAAGAATGTGTCCTGATAGTTTTTACAATACTGTACAAAAAAGTATAATACAGTGCAGTGCAATGAATACAATGCAATATAGTGCAAGAAATACAGCACAATGCAATCAAATACAGGATAATACAAATACAATATAGTACAGTTTAATATAATAGTATACTGTAGAGTGAGTATAGTGCTGTATATAAGCGTACAATTCAATGCAGTGCAGCAGAATACATTGATAGAGTAAAGTATAAGAGAATACATTGATAGAGTATGGTATAAGTATAAACACAACACATTACAAAACTTCAGTACAGTACAGTACAATATATTGTAACACTATAAAAAAAACAAAAAAAACAGCGTAGTGTGGTATGATACAAGACTTCATAATACATCATAGTAGAATACAGTGTAATAGAATACTTTACAATGCTTTACAGCACAGTTTGGTACACTACAACAAAATATAGTACAATACAAAACAGTACAGCAGTATGAGACAAAACAGCACGTAACAATACAGTGCCACACAATTAAATTTGAATATATGGCTATTTTTCAACATACTTATATGAGTTACTATTATCTTATGAATAACTAAATTGAATATTCAGTTGTATCTGCATATATTGTACAATACAGTGCACATGTTGCAATACAATGCCACACATTCAATTTTGATGTACGGCTATTTTCAGCATTCATATAATTATGTGTAGCTAATATCTTATGAATAACTAATTTGAATATTCTATCTATATCATGCACGTGTTGTCAGGGTGCTGTGGCCAATGAAATAGAGACGGAGCAGATTGTGCAGGACATGTCTGTGACATTCCTGTCGCACACCAAGGTGTCGTCATACACCCAGCTGCGAGGCTCCGTGCCACTCTTCTGGTCACAGGATCTTAGCAAGATGGTCGCCAAGCCCCCAATCAACTGTGAGTTGAGGGTTGGGGAAAGGGAAGGGACTGTTTTCAAATGTGTGTGTGTGTGTGTGTGTGTGTGTGTGTTTGTGTGTGTGTGCCTGTCTGTCTGTATGTGTATGTGTGTTTGACATTGTCACTGTTCAAGGAGGGGCAGTGTGTATTGAATGCTTCTAGAGGCGCATACAAAGCATTGCAACACATAGTCTAGCAGAAACAAACAACTGACACGCAAACACACACAAAACACACACACACACACACACACACACACACACGCACACACACACACTGTTGCACACACTGTTGCACACATGTGCACATGCACGACACACACAGACACATGCACATATTAGCATGCACTTAAACACATGCATGCACAAGCACACACACATATACACACACACACACACACATGCACACACACACGCACACACTTGCACACGCACACACACTCTTACATAAACACACACACACACACACACACACACACACACACACACACACACACACACACATACACACACACACACATGCACATGCATGATTCACCCGCAGCAGACACACGCACATATTAGCATGCGAAGTTTTGATAAGATTGTGCCCATAGGTTTTGCTTAATGTTGCTGACATACAGACAGATAATCAGAGCTGTGTGAAAACATCATCGCCTGGGCAGAGACGCTGATTCTAAGGTTTTGTATTTTGTGGTTTGATGCTGTGCCAGCCCTGAAAGGAAAGACTGAGTTGTCAGCTGGACTATAAAAAACAACCTCACACTGAAATTGATGCTGTGCTGTGCAGTGGACCAGAGAGACCCCTACGCCACAGTCGCTGGTCTTCACTTCAATCAAGTGCTGAAACGCTATGGAACTCCTGTTGTCATACTTAATCTTGTCAAGGTGAGTTATACTCCATGTCATATAAGTAGAGGGTTGAAACACATGCTTGGGTTGATCCAGGATTTGCCCCATATCAGGGGATCTTTATGTTTATGTTGTATGCCTTCCTTCTGGAGGTTCTGTGCTTGTAATTTTCTTTTTTCTGTCACTGTCTTCAAAACTCTGCTTGGATTTTTTTTCCATACTGTCATGTACATTTTTTCTGTCTTTGTGGACAATTGTCTGTTCTTGAAAGTTTTTTACACTTTTTTTTCTCTGGTCACAGTTTATAACATGCCAGCTTTTTTGTTGTTGTGACCTGGCAAAACGATAATAGACTGTACACTTTGTACAGGGTAAACACTAGCTCTCCATTTAGCACTGTCTGTTTGCTCATCTGGCTTTTATGTATTTTTAGTTGCATTTGAATGTTTTCATCATTAAAAAAAAATCCTTTTTATTACTTGGGGCAGCAATGAAGCGGAATGGCTGAAACTACATGACCTACTTTTATCTGCTTTAAAGATGAAAGTAGATTAGCTACTGTGTTATCCACTGGGCTTGACCATGTAGTTATTGTGTGTTTGTTAGTTATTGTATTTGTTGCTTGTTTCATTTTCAGGCTGGGACTTTTTATACCAACTTGCTGACAGCCCTGAAAAAACTTGTGTGGTCAGCTTATCTATTATAATTGACCTTGACTGGATCTAGTTGCAAAGTGAAACGACTGCAGGCGGAAATCTAAACAAATCTTAAATAAATGTCAGCGAACCGCCCAGAGAAACATGGACAAACGAGTCACAAGACAACACACAACGCGTTTCGACCTCTTAGGTCTTCCTCAGGTGAAATAAAGACAGACAAAATAACGAAAATGCACTTAGCTTTGATCGCTTCAGATTGCTTCTGAGTTCAGCGCAAGGAAGGCGTTGAATGAGCTTTTTTTTTCCGCCTGCAGTCGTTATTTTGTCCGTCTTTATTTCACCTGAGGAAGACCTAAGAGGTCGAAACGCGTTGTGTGTTGTCTTGTGACTCGTTTCTCCATGTTTCTCTGGGCGGTTCGCTGACATTTATTTAAGATTTGACCTTGAACTGGTTTAGGAACTGTTATACATGCTTAATGAGTTCAGCTTTCAGCTGATTATTGATATGTAAGAATAGGGTGTGTTGGCTTATATGGCAACGAGGGTGGAATTAATTTTTTAAAAAAAGAAAAAGAAAAAGAAACCTTTGTTTCATTACTAGAACAGTGTGGTGTCCATTTTGGAATCCATCTCAGTGATCTTCTAATCTGTGTCTAAAGCTGGTAAAATGCCAAGACACAGAGTCTCTGATGGTATAGCATATCTTCGTTTGTTATCTTCATTTGTCCAGGGAGTCCAAAATCAGAACATTCAATATTAATGATCATAGGGTATGTTTTTAGCACTGTCTGACAGCCTGTGGTTTTGCAACAAAATAACAACAACAGAAAAATCCTTCAGATCCTCTGGCCAGACACCAGCTGCAACATTGTTTTCTGGTTGAAAGCACATCAGCAACCTGCCAATGAACAGATCAAGAGAAGATGAAATGGACTGGGCACATACTGAGGAAACTCACATCAAATGTCACAAGACAAGCCTTGAAATGGAACCCTACAAGGCAAATGGAAGTGAGGCCGACCAAGTAAAGCCTGGTGTTGAGGCCTTGAAGCAGACATCAAATAGATGGGACACACCTGGGGGTCGTCCGGAGAGGAAGGTCCCAGGCAGAGCACTCAGGCGCGAACTGTTGTTGATGACCTGTGCTCAGAAAAAGGTAGCACTGCTACTAGCAGGCAATGATGACAGCGATGATTCTGACTCTTCAAAGTGTTACGGTTACAAAGTGCACAGAGAGATACGAAAAACATCAGTATCATACCATCTGCTCCACTGACTTCTCCAACACCTCAGTATTTCAGATCCATCCCGGACCAAGGTGCATTCATACCCTTTTTCTTGAAAACTAGAGATTAATCGTTTGTACAGCAAAAGTTTCGAGGGTACAGATAAACTGAAATGATTTTGAATACCAAGAGCATCACTTGATTCGCCATTTTGGACACGTTCACTTTCAGAAAAGTGTGACTTTGCCGCAAGTTAGAGGCTTTCAGAGAGAGTGTACATTCCGGATACAAGGCACATTTTGTTGCAAAGGAACCATAGTCAAACTGTTTTATGACATATTGAATGAAAATTTTGTGGCTGATGACAAAAAAGGCAATTTAGGTTTCGCATGTCTGATAAAGGTGGTGAACCTCTGTTCAGTTTGCATACTTGCACAGCAATTATCAGCATGTGATGAGACTTCTATAAATAATGTGATATATATTCTTATCTTTTTTACTCTTTTTTGATTTTTTTCCTCCTCATTAGTCTTTCCCTTCAAACAGTCATAGATCGTCATATCTGTGTGATCTAAAACACTATGCACAGACACTGGGCAGTGGGCACACAGTTTTGTTCAGGACCCAGAACGTTGTGTAACATATGTTCTTTGGAAAGGCAGAGGAATTGTTTGGTTACATTGCATCTCTTAGCCTGTGGTGTGCAGACTCGAGAGAAGCGACGACACGAGAGCATTCTGAGTGAGGAGTTTGTCGAGTCCATCAACTACCTCAACCAGTTCCTGCCCCAAGTCACGCTCTGCAGTACATCGGTTTTGACATGGCTCGGGTCACCAAGAGGTGTGGTGGATCTGTCGTCTGTACTTTCTGGAACTCTTGTCACAGTCTGTCTGTCTCTCTTATTTTTTTTCTGTCTTTCTGTTGTCTGTCTGTCTTTCTCCCTTCTCCCCCCTCGCCCCCACCCCCCTTTCTTTCTTGCTTTCCTCTGAAGGTAAGATGTAAAGAAACTTTTATGCATTTATTCTTTTGCCTCATTGTAAAAATGGTTCTCTCACCAGCCGCCGTGGCGAAGTGGTTAGCGTCGCAGACTCCCGGCTGGGAGGTCGTGGGTTCGAATCCCATCAGAGTCATGTGGTTTTTCTGCCCCGACCGGCTCCTACCCAGAGTTGAGTTTACTACGGGCTCAGTTGAGAAGACTGGGACCACACAGCCGAGTTTCATCCACTTAATGGATGCGTTTCTGAGAGTGTTGCTCAAATTTCCTGACCAACACTGCAGGTGCCTGTATCTCTCGGGCCTGGGTTGACGCCGGGATATATTATGAAAGGAAGCGTAGAGTACAGCCCTGTCATGTAGTCTCAGACCGAAATGGAAATCCGTAGCATCATCTTAATCATCCTCATTCTCATCGATCAGCATTAAAAAAAAAAAGTCTCAAATTCTGTGGCCCTTCATGCCCTGCTCTCATGGTGACCTCAGTTTCGATGTCCTCTCCGTGTCTGTGGCCTTGGTTTGGTTCTGTCGGGGTCACCGGTATCGGTGAGTCCATGGGGGCTGTCGTTGGACAGACGTGGTGGCGCCCTCCGGGGGGGAGAGCTCACTCACGCCGGCTCCGCGACTAAGCAATTATTGTCGTCAGTAGGGGGCTTAGTAGGTGGTTTCCTGCGTATGTTAGATCAGAACAGGCGCCACTGAAACACACCGAAGTGACTCGGCAGCAGTGCAGTGTCTCCTCCAGTGGGTTGCCTCTTGACGACTTGACATTGACTGCTCCCTGTGGATTGCCAGTGCAGGGGCTGCGGCGCGGGGCCGACCGGGCTGTAGCTGTGGACAGGGTGTCGGAATGAGCGGCGTGGGTGCACTGCCTCTGGGGTGGTGCAGAGGTTGGGACAGCAAAAAAAAAAAAAAAAAAAAAAAAAAATGGTTCTCTCTCTCTCTCTCTGTCTCTCTCTCTCTCTCTCTTGTTTGTCTGTCTCTTTGTTTCACTCTGTCTTTCTGTCTCTGCCTCTGTCTGTCTCTGTTTCTTCTTCTCCCTCCTTTCCCCTCCTTATCTCCCCTCTTCTCTCTTTCGATCTCCCCTTTTCTGCTTTTTCTTTCTGGCTCTACTCATTGTGTGTGCCTTTCTGTTCCTTTTCTCTATTCGTTAATACTATTTTAGTGAACATTATGAATTTTACATTATTTTCTGTATTAGTAACGGCACTGCATCACATCAGATCATGTAGAGTCAAACTGTGCTCATATCGAATCATGTCAAGTCAAACTGTGCTACAGTATATTGGTCAGATTTGCTTTTTTAATGCTAAGTGCATATTGCCATAGTACCCTTGTTTCTGTATGATTACAGTACTTCTACATTGTTGCACATCACAGAGTGGCATGTGTCAGTTTGTGACTCCTAAAGCATCTTTGACTTTTTGTCATTGGACAACACAATAAACAAAATAGCGTTCTGTTGTCTCATTTGACCATGATGTCTCTTCGTTCAAAAGTGATGGGGGTTCAGCCCAAGGATTTCCTGTGGTTTTCAGGAAAAATGCGGATGTGATGATGCGCCTGGCACGTATTGCTCGTTACTGCCTGAAACAGACAGGATTCCATCTGTACGTTCCTTCACGGCAGACAGACTACCTGGCAAAAGATGAGGAGTGGGTGGTTTGGTGTTGTTCTGTGTGTCAATGGTTGGTCAGAACCAGTGTTACAGATCTGCTTTCCTTCAGCTGTTTTGTGAAACCGTTGCTTTGTTCTCTGAACTGTGGCTTAGATCAGTGTATGGTTATTTTTGTATCCTGAAAGTTAAGTTTTGAAATGACAATGAGGCATTCTTGATGGAATCTGAAAAATACACTAAATATCTGGCTTTATAAATAAGTGTGTCTTGTCTGAAAGCTTTTTTTGTGTTGTGTCTGGCATTATTTCTTATGGAAAGAAGATAGGAATGCGAATGTGTGTGTGTGTGTGTGTGTGTGTGTGTGTGTGTGTGTGTGTGTGTGTGTGTTGTCATAATTCTGATATCAGTCTACTGGAAGACGTGCTGTAGGAGATTTTACTAGGGATGAGCATGGTGTGTTGTGAGGGTGGATTCTTTGACCAAGTTCTTACAAATAATCAAAGTTCTTAAATAATCATCATATTTAAACCATCATAGTCGTATAATTGTTGGCAGTGTTGCTCATCAGCTGCCTGTACTTCTAACTGAACAAATGCTATAATTGTGACAGACGGGCCAGTGTCTCCCAGACTGTCTGCCTTGCCCAATTTCATGGACACTACAGAGATGCAGTTTGACATTGCAATTTTTTTTTATATTCCAGAACAAAACTAAAAAGCAGTCAAGCATGGAAGTTTTTTTACAACAGCCCTTAGATTTAAAAAGAGAATGAAAACTGTTGGATGAAACAAAAGAACTGAATAAAGAATGCTGTAGGATAGATCGAAAGAAGATAAGGGCCGTGGACTCTGCAGCGACCTTATCTCCAATGCAAAAAATTTTGAATTCCGCAGAACAGTTTGAGACACTTGATAGAATATTCGACACACACGAAAAATAGTTTGAAGTAAATACACTCTAACCCAGGAAAAAATCTTCTTGCAAAGGTTTGGAGCTCAGCATGTTGCCTTCAAAAAAAGTTTATTGTCCCAAAACTCAGAAAAGTTTTAATGGGATTCCTTCCCTGTAAAAACTTTCCTTTTTTTTTTCTTTGAAAATGTTTTTGAACATTTTCTCACACTCGATGCTGAATTTACCTTTTACCTTTCAATGAATACTTCTGCTTTGACGGAAAGAAAGGTCCCACTTTAAAGGAAAAAAAAAAGAGGTCAAAGTCCCATAGCCCACTGGCCATAAGGGCTGTGAACTTTAATTTATAGGCCTAGACTTTTAAAGACTTCTCTTTTGTGAATGTTGTCAGTGTGACAGCCCTGTTGTAGTCTGCTCTATTACCAACATTATCTCTTTCCTTTTGTCAATGTCCATGCCAGATTAATCTTCCAACAAACAGACAACCCCTTTAAAGACCTTTTTTCAGGAACATTTTCCTCCTTATCTACTCTACATTTGCCTTCTTATAAAGACACCTCCCCCTTCTTCAGGAATGATTTTTCTCCTTGTCTTTATCAAATTTACTCCCTGAAATTCTTCCCCCTCTCCCCCTCACTTTTTGCTGGAATGTTTTTCTCTTTGTCTATATTAGATTTACTTTCCAAAATCCTTGCCCATTTTTTTGGTCAGCAATGTGTATCTCTCTGTCCCTCTCAGTAAAGATCCCCTCCCTGTAGACACTTCTTTTGGGGCTTTTTTTTTTTTTCTATGTCTATACCAGTTTTACTTTCATGTAAAGATTCCCACCTTTTGAAGACTTGCTATATCTGACTCATTGTTTTTCTACAAGCTATACTAGATTTACTTTCCAGTAGACCCCCCCCCCCCCACCCCTTTTGTTAAATTCTTGTTATTAATGGAGCATTATTACCCTATGTCTAATCTGCATATACCTGCCATTAAAGATTCCCTCCCTTTAAAGACTAGGTATTTCTGGAACAAAGTTTTTACATGCAAACTAGATTTGTTTTACAATGAAGACTGTTGCCAGTGCCTTCCTACTGTTCTGAAAAAAAAGACATATTTGAAGCAATTGTGGTCTGATTTGCTGTGCAGACTGAAGATCCTGCAGGGACGATGGAGTAAAAACGGCTGTCAGCAGACAGGCATTGTCCGCACCAACTGTGTGGACTGCCTGGACAGAACCAACACTGCCCAGTTTGCTCTGGGCATGTGTGCTTTAGCTCATCAGGTACAAACTAACATATTTCTTTTTTTGTTTGTGTGTGTGTGTTCTTCTTCTTTCTTTTTTTTTTAATCCATTTATAGGATTTTGTAATTTGAACATCTGGGTGGGTGAAATTCAGTTTAGTAGATTTCTTCAGAAGTACGATGTTAGTCACCATACAAGAAGGGATGGAATAGAGGGAATGAAGGGATTGGGACTCATCATGTCCATATTACACAAGTTTAAATGCGCATCGCTTTGTGGCGGTTTGTTAACATCATTTAGCACCACAGCACTGAAATTGCGACACTGAAGATAACAGGCCTGATCCAATAAAACAGTCAAAGTTGGCCCAACATGGAAATGATGGGGTTGGATCAGGCAAACGAGAATTTCAGAGTTTTGTCCTTTCCTATCTGTTTCACCCTACATTTGTGGTTCATCTTTATGTGGTGTTTAGTGGCACATGTAAGTCAAACAGGTAGTTGTCTCACTTGCTGATGCTTGCTTTCTTTCATTTACAGTTATATGCTCTGGGAGTGCTGGACACCCCCCACCTGGAGTTTGACACAGACTGCGTCAAGTAAGTGCAGACAGAAGGTGACAGCAGTTTGACACAAAGGCCCACATGAGTAGATGTAGATCACACACATCAAAATCTGACTGGAAAGACCTTCACTGTTAGGAGTCCCTTGTCTTTAAAGACTTTCTGTTCACTCTCATCTGCTGTATCAGTTCTTCTTCAGAGTTAACCCTTTCCCTGTCAGCCTGCCAAAGTCCCTGCATGCTGAGTAACAAGGTTCTTCTGAGTTAACCCTTTCCCTGTCAATCTGCCAAACTGCATGCTGAGTAACCTGCCCAGGAGAGAGTACAGGACACTGTCAGCTGTGTCTGGGATTACTTCTCGTGATGAACTTACCTTACAAAGAAAGGCGTGTGAAAAGTCTTTGGGCTTATCAATCAGAAATATTTGGTCCGAAACACTATTATGTTGAGAAGATACATTTCACAGTCATTTATTTGGCTCTCCATTCCACTGACTGGAAAATCAGACTGCCCAGAAACGCAGAAGAAAAAGCGCATGGAAAAAAAAAACATGAAAACAGAGTGCACGTACCTACAGACAACTATGACTGGTGTGACAAATCACCAAGTAATGCATGATCAAGTATTTTCTTGTTTTTTAATGAAAAAGAACAGAAAGTAAGATAAAGTTACCATCTCTTTTTTGGTCATCAGTCACCTCCTGCTCCTATCTCTGTACATGTTGACAAGTCTTGCCAAAGGAAGCTTGCTAGCCTGTGGACATTCTTAGTCAGCTGCAGTGAAAGTGTTATGGCTGCAGCTCATCTAAATACTATTTCTTTTTTTTTATTTATTTCCGGAGGGGGGGGGGTGTCTTAAACAGAGTCTGTGTTTCTATTTTGAGCCAACAACAGCTTTATTTCATATGTAGTCATACATACATCTTTATTAGCTGGACTGATTCAGCTCCTTTCCGCTTGTTTCAGCATGTTTCTCAGATGTTGCATGAACATGAATATATACAAATGTGCATAGTCACAAAATAAACAGCGTCTTGGGTGTATAGATAAAAGCAGAGACATACATATGTACGGATCAACAAAATCATGCATGTTCATGTGCATACATACATTTGTGCACATACCTGCATGCTTACACAGTGACACAATAAGATCTGTGAAGGTATGTTTCAGCCATTAAATATCATACCATGTTCTAGATGTCAGTGGAGTGACGTCACAGCCACAGCAGTGCAACAAGAGAAAGAAGAGGCGAAGAAATGAAATTAAAGTAATATAGACTTGTTTACGCTTACGATTTCACTGAATTTTGTACACATGGTTAGCGAAAATATGACAAATACACTGAACACACGCACACACATGCACACGCATGCACATACACACACACACACACACACACACACCACACACACACACACACACACACACACACTAAAACTCATGAACAAATACAAACGAACATGCAAACCCATATGCATGTTCATGCACATATGAAACACACACCCACACTCACACACACATGCACACACACACACACACAATCACACACACACACACACACACACACACACACACACACACACACACACACACACACACATGCATGCACACATGCACATGCTCTCATATATGGTCACCCCCTCACACCCCATTGCCCCCCTTATACACAACAGCACAGAATATGTACTTCTTAACAGAGCCAAGATGCAAAGGGGAAAAACGTGTTGAGAGAAAATGTGCTGCCTGCAGGATGCTTGAGGAACTGTATGAAGATCATGGGGACACCTTGGCCCTGCAGTACGGGGGATCCCAGCTGGTCCACCGCATCAAGGGCTACAGAAAGATCGCCCCCTGGACCTCCCATAGCCGGGACATCATGCAGACACTGTCACGCTACTACAGCAACACTCTCTTCTCAGGTCTCTGTCAGCTCCCCCCCTTCCCTTTCCTCCCATGGGGATAGCTGGGGATTGTTCCTGTTCACATTGTATCACCGTCGCCTGGAAAGTCTGTGCTGAAAGTGTCATCATCATTTCTGTTGGTCTCTTTGACTCTGCCTTCAAGAAAATGTATTTACTCTAATGCCCGCCCTACCTTCCCCTCTAGCGTCAGGGTTCTCAGGGTTACCTTGCGCACAGGCCTCAGATGAATGAGGTACAGGAAGCCTACACAGGCTTCTTCCTTTGGCGGAAGTAGGGTGGGCGTCACGTGACTATCTTATGTCTGCATTTGCCACAAAAAATTTTCGGCCTGGCAGAGCTGACTAACTGCCATAGAATGCTATGGTCTGACATGGTGAGTATACTAGCCAAACAGGGAGTATAGGAAAAACTCCCTGTTTTACAGTCTTTTTTTTGGGGGGGGGGGGGGGGGGGGGGGGTTGCCTTTGTTGCTCATTTGCCAGTGATTGTTACTTTAAAACTTTACACAGCTTTTATCTTGTTACAGTTCATTACATGCCAGGCTTTTTGTTAATCTGGTGACTAGGTACAAAGACTGTAAACTCTGTTCAGAGAGGGTTCTGTCCATTTTGCAGTGTCTGTCTGCTCCTGCGTTCTTTCACGTATTTGGGTGGCATCATTATGTTTTTCAGTAATATTTTACTGATATTTTTTTTAATTTGGGAGTGAAAAGTCAAGCAGTATGGCTCATACCTTCAAGTTGTCATGGGGCAACCCAGCAGAGGAGAGATGGCTCTTCTGTAGAGTCATTTTTGTGTTCCAGTGGTGCCTGTTGTGTTCTAACACATGCAAGACACTAACATACACACCAAGTCGACAAGCCAGCATGAATGAATGTCATCCCCACCCCCACCCACACTCCTCACTGTCTGTCCCTCAGTGGGTGGCATAGTTCAACAGTGTACATTTTATTTTTTCCCCTTGGTATTTCCATTTTTGAAATTTAAGATCAGCTTTTTCTTTTCTGTATCTGCTTTTAAGTTAAGGTAGCTGCTTAGACCCCAGATGGAGTTGATAGTAATGAGAATTGTACATTACGTACACTGCAAAAGAAAAAAATTATCTTCATCACAAATACTGGATTCAAGAAGCGTCTTCCATTTTCTGTGTTCACTCCTCTCTTACACGTTGAGAAACAAACAAATCTGCCAGTGATTATCAGTGAAGATGACAGATCTGAAAACTCAAAAACTACCCCAACACAAAACTGATTCAAAATAGGTCATGAGCGTGAGTAATGATAGCTTTTCATCAATTAAAGAACATCTGGACCTCCAGGCTTGCTGGCGGATGAACCAAGATATGATTTTTCAACTCTAATGTCAAGTCAGTACTCATGTATGGTGCCAAGACGTGGAGAACAACAAAGACCATCTCCAAGAAAATACAGACATTCATTAACGGCTGCCTCCAACAGATACTTCAGATCCACTGGCCAGACACCATCAGGAATGCGGAACTGTGGGAGCGGACACATCAACTCTCTGTGGAGAGAAGGAGGTGAAAAAGAGGAAATGGTGTTGAATAGGCCACACATGGAGGAAGCCTATCGACAACATTACGTGACATGTTCTGCACTGGAATCCACAGGGACAGAGATGAAGGGGAAGAAGACCTAGGAATTAATGGAGGAGAGACTTGGATGCATAGAGAAAGATAGCGGGATACACCTGGAGAGAATTGGAAAGGGCAGTCCAGGACAGGGTGCACTGGCAGATAGTTGTTGATGGCCTTTGCTCCAGTGGGAGCTGATGGCTTGAAGGAATGAACTTGAGTAATGTGAAACCATCTCTGCGATTTTATGTACCTTTGGTTGAGATGGGTCTCAGTTGCATTTTTTGGTCCCGGATTTTTTCTGTTTGTGTGCTTGAGATGTGTAACATACAGCTAGAAGATGCATGCAGATGTGTCAGGTTTTTACCAGAAAATTTGTATGTCTTCATAGCGGCTGAAAAGCAAAAATATCCCCGAAACTACTTTTAATGCTACCTTAATATACCTTTCATCATGATGAATCATATTTGCATTTTGGTCCTTGATCTTTTCTTGCTTGTGACATATGTAGATGCGTCAAAACTCTTACCAACAAATTTGTGTGTTCAAGTCCTGTGACTGACTGTGCATGTGTGCTACAGATGTGGAGAAGCAGCAGGCGTTCAACCTGTTCCTGGGTGTGTTTGAGCCCCAGGAGGGTCAGGCCAACCTGTGGGAACTGCCCACCGACTTCTACCTGCACAACCCCCTCACTCTGGGCAAGGTGCTCTCCCTCAGGGCAAGGTCAGACCCTGGGCAGATGGCCTCTGTGGTTTCCTTTTGTTCTTATGTGTCTGTATCTTTCTGATGGTCTTTGCCCTGTTTGTGAAGTTTTGAAGTTTACTTTAGTACGTGCATGTTTTGGGTGGTGTTTTTTTTTTTTGGAGGAGGGTGAGGCAGGGGATCTTCATGTGTTTGAGTAAGGGCTTGTCTGTAGACAGAGAAAGTTGGCTGTGAAAAAAGAAGAGAAAAAAAAACTGATGGTAATGACACAGTAATAACAACAAAGCATTCCAAATAACATTCCTAAACAATAATAGCAGCATGGTTTAAATGCTGCAGTCGGGAGATTCATTGACTTTATCATCATTTTCATTCGCATGCCTCATGTGTTTTCACTTCTACCTTATTCCTTGCCCTCTCCGTTGCCTCACCATTTTGATCCCCTAACCATCCCTGTGCTTTTCTCTACACCACCTGTCTTTTTTTTTTTTTCTTTATCTTTGTCCAACCAAGATCAAATGTCTGTTCGTGAGCTATTCAAATGAGTGCCATTGTTTCAGACAGCCATAAACATGGAAGGAGAAGTGGTGGTATTCTTACTTGTTCAAAACCATATATGGCTCTCTAATAAAAGATGAGACTGGTTGTGGAAGTTTCTGCTGTGGAACAGGTTCCCGTATGAGTTGTAAATTATACGCAGATTCGTCAGTCCTTACAAATGTGGGTGTAATCTGATGTGTACCCAGCCAGATTTTATCAGTCTCACTCTTGAAATTCTCTACTTTAAGAAAAAAAGAAGAAGAAAAAAGACCCAAGTGCATTTGATAGTAAAAGAAATAAAACAATAATATCCAGCTAGTCCTCTAAGATATACTCTAGCCATATGAAGTGTGATTATTTGTTATCAATACATTATATCGGGGGAAAAGATTCACTCTGTCCAGTTTTATTGCCATCACGCGGTGAAATTGGGTGAACTGCTCACAGGTGTGAATACTACACTTTAAGTTTTAACCTAAATAGGAAGGAACTTAAGGGAGAGCTAGTAGGAAAAAAAGAAGAAAACTCTAGGGAGAGCTAGCGTGAAGAAGAAACACAAGAGAAAGCTTGAGGGAAGAAACTCTAGGGAAAGTTAGTAGGAAGAAATGCTAAGGGAGAGCCAGTCTGGTAGGAAGAAACTAGGTGGAGCTGATAGGAAGAGAAACTCTAGGGAGAGCTGGACAGCCAGTCTCCATGGAAGAAAGAGAAACTCTAGGGAGAGCTGGACAGCCAGTCTCCAGGGAAGAAAGAGAAACTCGAGGGAGAGGTGGACAGCCAGTCTCCAGGGAAGAAAGAGAAACTCTAGGGAGAGCTGGACAGCCAGTCTCCATGGAAGAAAGAGAAACTCTAGGGAGAGCTGGACAGCCAGTCTCCAGGGAAGAAAGAGAAACTCTAGGGAGAGCTGGACAGCCAGTCTCCATGGAAGAAAGAGAAACTCTAGGGAGAGCTGGACAGCCAGTCTCCAGGGAAGAAAGAGAAACTCTAGGGAGAGCTGGACAGCCAGTCTCCATGGAAGAAAGAGAAACTCTAGGGAGAGCTGAACAGCCAGTCTCCAGGGAAGAAAGAGAAACTCTAGGGAGAGCTGGACAGCCAGTCTCCAGGGAAGAAAGAGAAACTCTAGGGAGAGCTGAACAGCCAGTCTCTCCAGGGAAGAAAGAGAAACTCTAGGGAGAGTGAACAGCCAGTCTCCAGGGAAGAAAGAGAAACTCTAGGGAGAGCTGGACAGCCAGTCTCCAGGGAAGAAAGAGAAACTCTAGGGAGAGCTGAACAGCCAGTCTCCAGGGAAGAAAGAGAAACTCTAGGGAGAGCTGGACAGCCAGTCTCCAGGGAAGAAACCCCATGCACTTCCAGTATGGACACAGGCAGGCAGCTGTGCATCTGGAGGTTTCTGGTGTGGAGTAGGTTCCTCTGTACAGACTCTGTTGTATGAACACTTGTCAGGTGTGACATCTGCACTTCCACACAGACTGGCACAGAGGTCTGCTTTCTGTGTTTTCAGTTATTCACAGTGGTGGGAAAAACCAGTGTATGAACACCTTCCAAAGCCGTATGATGAAGGTAAGTTGTCTTGCTACAAACGGTTTACTGATATTGTTACAAGGAGATGGAAAATTTACGTTCAGGCATGTTGTGTGAATGAAAAAAGACAGCACAATAACGCAAGCCATAGATGACCTGCAAGGGAAGTAATTCACTCAGTCAGTTGAAACTTATGTGAAGGTGGATGTAGAAGACAACCGAATCTGGACAGATTTGATTTTAGAATTCTGGTCTCAGGTAGGTGTCAGTGACTTACGATGAAGGTAAGAGTTGAGGTGAGGAAGGTTTTGTTTTGCAGTGATGTGACATTGGTGGTCAGCAGGGCTGTGATCAATAGGACTTGCATTGGGTCTTGAATACTATATAAAAACTGTCCTTTATATATAATCATTGTGTTGCTGAACTGAAAAAGAAACCCATGTCTTGTCACTTAATGTGAAGCTTGCCACAACAATTTTCAGTATCCAAAAGTGAATCATCCCAGCTGGAAGTGTCATCAGCACCAGCCAACAGCGAGAATGTGAACTTATTCTTTGAGTTCTACCGGCCCTCTGAGCTGACAGTCTTTGAGGATCTGTACCAGTTCTTCATGTCTAGGGCCACAAGGTAAATGATAGACATTGACAGTAAACTATAGACAAGTTCATTAAATGATTAAGAAATACAGATGATTAGGTTCCCACAGTGAAACAGTTGTAGAATACATTTAACACCAAGCCAGTGCAACTTCCAGTAATCATCTATGAAGCACACAACCCAAAGATCATCAAGAAAAAGATGCCACAGAAGCAACAATGGATGGTGGAGCTGGAATCTTCCTCCAATACAAAGACGGAGATGTAGAAATTGCAATCCCAGCAGGAAAATACTCCTCCAACTTCCAAGCTGAGCAAGAAGCTCTCTGTGAGGCAGCCACAACAGTCTCGCAGAATTCCCACAAGAACAACAGGGCAGGTGGTGGTGTTCTCAGAATCATCTTATTCAGCCCTTGTTGCCCTGAGTGCCAGAGTGGAGAAAGTGGTGATACAATGGGTACCAGCACACTGTACATTCAGAGGCAATGAAAAAGCGGACATTTTGGCAAGATGATGCACAGAAGGAGCAGCTAAGCCTGGTGTCATCGATGAAATCAAGACAATCATCAAGGCACAGCAAGGAATAAAGTGGCGCCTCAAGCACCCCAAACACAACCCAGAAGACAGATACCATTTGCTGGGACAACGGGAACAGGTCAAGATCTTCCACCTGAGGACTGGACACAATCGCCTGCTCCACCACATGCACACAAAATTTGGCATTGGACAGAGTGGAGAGTGCCTTTGTGGTGAGGGACCAATGACAACTGACCACATCCTTCAAGACAGTACAACGCATGCAGCATCCACGAGGAAGTACTGGCCAACACTGACAGCAGTGGAAGCCAAGCCATACGGCACCCTGGAGGAACTGCGACGGATGGCAGCCTTCACTGAGGACACTGGGCTGCTCATCTAAAGGGAGGTGAACTAGGAAGAAGAAGAAGAAAAAAACATTACACCTGGGAGGTGTGTACGTGTGTGTGTGTGTGTGTGTGTGTGTGTGTGTGTGTGTGTGTGTGTGTGTGGGTGCATGAATGTATGTTTGTGTGTATATACACATGCATGCACTCTATATCTGAACATTTGAAAGGAACCATGTTACACTTGACTCTTTTGGATGGATCATAAACAGAGGTCCTATGTAAAGCATGCAGTCAGCACATGGATATAAACCCACAGCAATGAGAAAGATGACAGTGGTAATATTCTGCAGACAAATCCAGTAGGATAGCTAAGCAAAAAAACATACATCCACATAAAAGAAATGTGGGTGAGGTCAAGGGGAGAGCAGCCTTTCAGGCAGAGAATTTGATTTAACAAATATACATTTCAAAAACAAACCAGTCATTGGTAACTGGGTGTACTTGGTGTTTTTTCTTTGACAATTTTTGTGTTGTCCACTTTTTGACTGCCATCTAGCTTGATGTGATGTTCCTGTTTGTTTTTTTAACTGCACATTTATAACATTTCTCTCTCTCTCTCTCTCTCTCTCTCTCTTCTCTCTCTCTCTCTTGTTCTTGCTCTTTCATTTTTTTCTCTCTCTCTCATCTCCCCACAGAAAATTCATGCCGAAAGGAGCAACAGATTTCAGTCCCTTCAAAGTGCGTGAACCCCCAGAGCCAGCAGACAAGATGGGGTAAGATGCATGCTGATTTTCGTCTTTTCTGGTCTTCTTTGTTGGTGTTACTATAGTTTGTTCCATTGCGTGTCATTTTGCTTCACACATTTCCAGTCAGAATAGCTGTTGTACTGTTAACCATGTGGATTGCATGTGATGTGCATGAGATATCACTTTGAGAATAGAGTTTTGGTGTATCTGCATGATATAACAAAACTTTTAGTAATAAGGTATGGGAGGTTAGTTATTCATTAATTTAGTATGATTTAGGTGCTTATAATGAACCGTGCTATTTCTTTATTCAGATACAGTTGTTAGATATATTTCCCATGAAAGATTGACAAACATTTTAAAAGATAAATTTTCATGGTAGAGTAAAAGAGTCTGGCTTAGGAAAAAAGGTGGTTTAGGCTTAATGATGTCAAGGGAAGAGTTCAACACAGTCCTAATAATGTTAGGATTCATGTGCACCACTGCAACATAAAAAATGGAGGGAAATCTCTCTCCAGAAAGCTTACTATGGATCATCTGTCTTCAGAAGCCATTATATGGTTGTGTCATGTGTTGGTTTCACATGAATGACTTTCAATATAGATACTCAAAACAGTGTTGAAAAAAAAATTCATGGAAGTCTGTTATGTTCAACAATACGTGCCTGGAAGCATACATCAACCAATAGGGATACTGAAATCAGTATTGAAACAAAAATTCATGGAAGTCTGTTATGTTCAACAATAAATGCCTGGAAGCATACACCAACGCTTCTTGCTGCTATTCTATACAGGAATGTTTTAAATGTAAAGCTGTAAGAGATGAAAAGAATGAATTGGTGAAATTGAAGCAAGGTGTGTTACCAGGTTTCAGGCCATTAAATGAATTTCAGTTTGCCAGCGAAGCTGGAAATACAAACTCCCACCCATATTTTCAGCTAAACGTGTATGGTTCGGGTTTTTTTCTTTTTTTTTTCTTTTTTTTTTTTTTCTTTTTTTCTGAGTTCTATCCATGGGATTTATCCCAGTAAATAGCCACACCCAGAACTGCACTGTCATAGCCTCAGTACTGGTAGTCCACAGAGAGAAGTCTGTTTCAGGTCATTGTTGGGCAGCTCACTAGAGAAGACACTTAACTGATGTTGTGTCTGTGCTGTGGTTTCAGTGTTTACAGTTGCATATACAGGATATACAGGTGCTGTGGTTTCAGTGGTGACAGTTGTATACACAGGATATACAGGTCACCACACATGAAATCCCCCGCTTCTGGCACATTTTCAAAACTAGTGTGATTAAGAATCTCGCAAGAGAAGCGGTTTCATGTGCATCCATCGATAGGTCCTGTAAAACTTGCTAATTTTAATTATTTTTATGCAAACTCACCAACAGGCATAAACTAGGAGAAGAAATTTGAATAAGATTACCATAGCTGGAGGACATGAAGGGTTACGGAACCTGGGACTTTAAAGAGAGGATGATCAAAATAATGCTAAGGACTTCAGTTCTGGTCTGAAGCTATATGACAAGGCTGTAATCAACACTTATTTCCTTAATAATTACAAGCCATTGTCAACTAGGCTCAAGAGATAAAGACACCTGCAGTGCTGGTCATTGAAATTTGAGCAACAAACTCAGAGATTCATCTATTGTGCCTCCATCAAGTGGATGAGTCTCAGCTGTATGTTCCATTGTGCCATCAGGACATTGAATTTGGGTATGAGCTGACTGGGGCTGAAAAATTTACCACCAGTAAGATTGTATGATAGGACTTGAACCCACTGAGTATGTCACTAGGCACCACTGTACATTGGCCAACGCTAAACATAGTCATATCTTTTGATTGCTGTTGTTAAGTACTTTGGGTTACTCGTTTGGTGTTGGTTTACATGAATGGCAGTTATTCAGGATATACTGGGAGCTGTTTGGTCTGGTGGATACCACATGGTTCTCTTCCTTCAAGAGTCCTGGGAGGTTCAATACCTGACTGAGACAGCCTGAGTAGTGATCTTCTCAGCCACTGCTCCTCATCTTCACTGCCATCACTTATTCCAGCTCCCCATCCACTGCCACACCCTGGTTTACCAGGCGGCAAACCTGGTACCAGCAATTCCTTGGGAGCAGTCAGTGGCAAGTCATCATGAGGCACTGCACTAGGGAGACTTTCCCTCCAGAGTCCACATCTGTGCAGATTCCACCCTTCAAATGAGATTTGAAACTGAGGTCATCGTATGTAATCATATGCATTATTGCATGCTACAAGGGGGCCGGAATAGCCCAGTGGTAGAGCGCCGGACTCGTAATCCTGGTTCTGACTCCATTTCCCATACAGTCCTTTGAATGAGACTATAAACCGAGGTTCCATGTGTGAACGCACGCATAACATCTTGCACACTTGTAAAATCCCATCACCAACTTTCAGAAGAGAAGGCCAGTTTGGCCGTTGGTATAGATGACACGTTATACGTAGCATGCACCTTCCCTGAAGTTGGGGTATGGCTGCCTTAATGGCTGGATGAAAAATGGTCATACACACAAAACTCCACTCCCTTGTTGGGTAGATGGTATTAATACTTGCCTGTCTGCATAGGGAGTGTCTGCAGGAGTATCAGTCTGTGTACACAGAAGAAACATTGCTACTGAATCCCATTGTGTTATTTGTTGAAGAGTTAACTGTCGTGTTTCAATTGGCTGGATGGCATACAGAGCACATGCATACTGGTGTCATGTTCAGACATTGTTCCGGACCAGAGAATGTGTCTTCTGTGCTTGCAGGATTAGACAGTCACCCATATGACGATTGTATGATCGTAAACCTCAGAGTTTTAGCCACTGAAAGTGGAAGATAAAAAGGTCCACCTCTCCACCCATATCTTACCACCTTCCTCCTCTCCTCCACCCATGATGACTTTTGTGTCCAAATGAAAATTGGTCACATCCTTGGTTTTATCAAATTATCTGTGTGTGAAGTGCTTCTGAATTATGATTTTTTTTTCCTCTCAACAGACCTGATTGGGTACTTTCTTCTATTTCTTCAGCCCCCAGTGTGTCCTCTCTTGTCTGCAACACTGGCTTTGCCGCCAGTGAGACTCACACTTGTTCCTCAGATTTTGTCTCTCTATCACTGAAGATCGATTTTAAGATCTATGTTATCTCACTGTAGTCAGCGTTTTAGCGGCCTATGAAGAGGATGGATGATTTTAAATTTCAGGATGACTTCCCCTCATTCATTTTTAATATTTTGTTTACTATTCAAAGGTACCATTATTCACTATCATGTGGATGTGGAGTTTACACAAGACAGCTTGAGCCTCTCTTGCTATTTATGTTTCCATGAGACATGTTAGGTATATTCATATTGGCCAATAAGATGATTACGTTACAAATAGTATTATATTCATATTATAGTTAATGAAGAAATTATTTACTCTTTCTGCCTGTTGCCCACCTCTGGTCAGGCTCACTTGAATGCATATGGCCATCTGTGCCTGACCTTAGTCCTTGCCTAAATAATGAGGTACAGGGAGATGATTTTAAAGCTGTTTCCTTCATGGATTATGTTGTGCTTTGAGTCAGCGAATTTTTAATGGTTTAGTGATTTGTTTTCTCAGTGTTTTTGTTCTGACACTGTGAGCCAAGCAAATAACCCTAAAAGTATGAATACAGAAGCCAAATCAATGTACATAGTTGCTGCAAATGTACTTGATTGTAACACAGTTTTATTTACATTTTATCCCAAACACAGTAATACAGCCGGTAGTACTGAGGAAGTGATGAAAGAACTGTTTGGCCTGTACTTATCAAAGAACCATGCATTACCTGATAACTCATACTTAACGAAAATGTTAAAGAACAAATGTCTGCAGCTGTGTGTCTGATATATGTGCCAATCCAAGTTCGTGACATTTTGAGTAAAGCAGCACCAATTTTCCAATTGATCGGCCCAAACACACCAGTCTGGGAAGATTACACAGGCAATCGCTGTGTCGGGGCTGAGGAGTTAAGGATGGTGTTAGGAGGGATAATTTCATGGTGATATGATTATCATGATAACATTTGAACAGTTGGCTGTGCTTTGGAATAGACCTTAATAGATTTGATGTAAAGCATGTGTTCATGCATGAGTGTATGTGTTTGTTTGTTCACTTTTGTATGGTGTGTATCAGTTTATAATTCTTTGAACTAGATGACCAAATTGAAAATGAATTGTTCATCTGCATGCTTGTGTTTTGCTGCTATGTGTTGTAACGTATTGGCGTGTAATAGTACACATTCAGTCATTCAGCTTAATGTGATTTGACATATTCAGTGTTTCTTGCAGATGATGCTTGTTCTGAAAGCTGTTTTGTCTTCTTTTGTGTCATGTAGTAAAAAAGTTCTTGGGTGAGAGGGTTTTTTTCAAAGTTAACATTGTCTGTTTGTTTGCTTTTAACTATCTCATTAGACTGCATTCTTTTGCATACTTTTTCTTACTTCTGCAAAAAAAAGAAAATGCATCTTCTTTACAAGCTGTTGATGGTTTGATTGAATCTTACAAACACTTGTAATTTTTTTTTTTTTTTGCACATAGTAACATAACAGTCAGAGATCTGTCCTCTGAACATGACTGATTCAGTTGGATGCCTCCAGATTTCATGGTCAAATGAAATGTACATAAATATTATCTGTCTGTCTACCTATCTATCTATATATATATCATCTATCTATCTATCTATCTATCTATCTATCTATCTATCTATCTATCTGTCTATCCATTTATCCATCTGTCAACCAGTCTATCTATCTTTCTGTCTCTCAATAATAATCATCTATCAAAATTTACTTTGCAAATGATTTTAAGCCTAACTGAACTGAGTTGTTTTTGCTTTTTTTTTTTTTTTTTTCTCTCAACACATCTGAGAACAGTTCCATATTTCAAGACTGTTTCATGGAATTTAAAAAAAATATGTGTCTTCAGTTTCTTTCACTGCCTCATACCTCCATTTCTCTCTCTCTGTGTCTTTTTCTTTGTCTGTCTCTAGACCTTGTGTTGATGTTTTGAACTTTGTGCTAACTATTCTGAAAATATGTACACTCCCTTGGCGACTGGCGGAGCAGGTATTAACACGTGTAGGGGTCTCATACTGGGAGGAAATGTGGCCGCTGATGACTTCTGTGCATGTGTACAGTCTGAGTGCATCGTTCAGCAGTGTTGAATGTCCAAATACTATTGTAGTCAGGGTTCGCACGGTCTTTGAATTTTTTTTTTTTTTTTAGAAAAGTAACTAGGTTATGGGAACATCCTGAAAGGGTTTGTAAAAATGTCGTAGCTGCTGAAAGATCTATTAACTGTTTCCCCAAATGATGATCATATGACCCACAAAAATTTTTTCCTCTGTCTTCAGCTCTCTTGTGATATGTTCAACACAATTTTCACATTTCTCAGATGGCATGCCCTGGAATAATATGAAGACTTTGTACCTTGACAACATCTGAATACTTCAGTCGATCTGGCAGCTAGTGTTATCGTAATAATTTTGGAAGAAATTAACCCTGAAAATACCTTGGCTTCAGTGACATGCGGTTGCAAAATGCTGAATATAAGAACTGGCTGCGAAGACATCAGACTGAATTTGTGCAAGAGGTGTTTAAGAAATGGATAAATAGTCATTGAAAATATCTTTCAAAATAAGATAAATGGTCATTAAGAAAGGACTTTGAAAATAGGGAAATGGTCATGAACAAGGCCTTTGAATATAGGATAAATGGTCTTCAGTAGGTCTTTGAAAGTTTGTGAATTTTGACATGAAAAGTCTGTACGAACCCTTTGTTTTGCTTGTTGTCTTGCTGTCATTGTTTAGTAGTGCTGATTCTTAGTAGCTGTAATGCTTGTTATGTTGCAAAAAAAAGAAAAAAAAAATGGGTCTTACTATTGCCGGAGGTCTTTACTTGCAAGCCTTCCATGTCATTCACTGGACTAGTGTTGAACATGCAAAAATAGCGTGGTGGGTTGTGCGTCTTTCTGTTGCAAAGTTCCTACAGTATAAGGATTCCTGTGCTGGTGTTAGTGTTTGCAACATCTTTTGTAGGCCTGGGGTCAAGGCAATGCTGCAGTGCATAGCTTCAGCCTTCGCTGTAACATGCGTTGTTGCAAAGTTTAGCGCACAAGGCTGCGTTCATACTCAGCTGACACAGCCAGTTGCTGTTAGGTGGCCAGTCAAAGTGTGCATGCAGAAATTTCTCATTTGTCATCCCAAACCAGAGCCGCATACTGGTACTTCTGTACCAGAGTTTTTACTGTTATCTTCAGATCAAACTGGGGTCTTTTTTTTTTTTTCTCCTATATCATTACTTCAGATGCACGTTCTCTCATGTTTAAATTATATTGCATTTCATTGTTCATTGTCCACTAAAAGATCGTTTCAATCAGGAAACAGATAGAAAACACATAGGTGACCACCTAAACAAATGCAGAATGAACCTTTCAGAAATTAAATTTGAAACTGAATAAGGAAGTGAACTTCTTATTCTGTCAGTTGTGTTTTTAGGAATGTTGATTGATTGAAACAAATTGTAAGAAATCTTGTGAGGCTATCAGATCATGAACATGGTAACACTGATAAAGAATACTGCAGGAAACTGTAAAACAGATTGATATGCAGAGATATTTGTACTACTAGTACCACATGGTCGGCTCACAAAACTGTGTTTACACTTTAGATTTGCCTTGATTTTGTTTGTTTGTTTCTTTCTTCCTTTCTTTAGTCCAAAGTACGGCTGCATTGTTCACATGCATGTGTCACCTTCTTTGAACTGCACAGTGATTCTAAGAAGTGTAAAACAAAGGTATTCATAAATGAAATCAGCAACTGCTGAACTGAGTGACCAGTTGACTTCAGTGTACAAATGCTAGGCACCATTTTACTTTACTGTGTTATAATGATGTGCCTGTTTTTCCTGGCAAACTAATAGATGCTGCTCTGCTGAAAACAGAGAAAGCCATTCACAGACTACTCAGCCAAGGACAGTCAGTCAGGTGACCCACAGACACAGGAGGAATTAGTATTGTTGTACCAATAATGTGGATGCTCTCATTTGCAAGTGCAATCATCAACATGAAAGGCACACTTGACATTTAAACCCTGGCCTATCACCTCGCTTTTTTTTGCTCACACTCTGTGCACGGGGGCATGAATCCCAGGGATCTTCCCAAATCAATGTCAAAAAGCAACGCATGTAGTACAATTTGCAGATGATATTGCAATTTGGATTGACTGTACATTAAGTATTCCCGATAAAAGAACAGTAACCTTTGTACAGAAGTTGTACCAAAAAGGAATTGGATAAATAATCTGCATTTATGAAGAATAATTGATTACAACTACCTGGAGAAAAAACATGTCTTATGTTGCTTAACAATGGTGAGGATCCAAAGATGCCACTTCCCTTGTGCTAGATGGTCAGATTTTACAATATAAGCAAAAGGTTAAACATCTGGGAGTACTTTTAATTCCTAAGCTGAACTGGAAAATACATATTTAAAATTTGATAGATAAAACAAAAAAAAAAAAATAAACGTTTCCTAAAATCATGCGTTTTCAACCATGGGGTCAGGATTATAATACCCTTTTACATGTATATATATCTTTAGTATGATCGAAAATTGACATATGGAGAGGAAGTGTTTTTCTCTGCATCGAATTCTCTTTTAAAGAAATTGCATACCTTGGATATTAAGGCCATGAAATTAGCTCTAGGAGTCCCAGTTCATACAAACACATACAGACGGTTATAAAGAAATGAAATGTATTATCCCTAAATGATAAATGAGTATTGGATGTATCCAAATATGTTGTCAGAAGTCTTTCTGTTAAAAATTCAGTTACTGAAGAAGTGCTGATGGATTCCAGCAAAATTTTCCTAAAAGGTCTAAAAAAAAACATGTCATATGTTCAACTAATCAGAAATTATACATCTGACTTTATATATATTAAGTTGTAATATTGATGTTACTGCTATACCAGAATTGCCTGCAGTTCCTCAAATACCTCCTCGGGTAAATCAAAATGTTTCTTTTGATTACAAATATACTATGTTAAAGAAAAGTGACTATGTAAATATTTAACAACTGAAGTTCGTGAACATTTAGAAAACGGCTATCCAAATCATTTGAAAGTGTTTACAGATGGTCCATCAAGGAATCCCCTGACCATGGCTCTGGCTTTGTGTTAAATTGTAATACAGCTGTGAAAGTCCGGAAATCATATTATCTAGTGAAGGGGTTTTCAGTCTTTATCTCAGGATTACATGCAATACTGAAGGCTTTGACTTATATTTATGATACATCAATTGCTGTTTATAAAATTTTACTGTGTGTTGATTCTAAGTCCGTTATACAATCATTAGAGTGTTGGGACTGCAAAGTCAGAAAAAAAATTTGTTTTTTGAAATGAAACATTTACTACATTGTTTAATATCTCAAGGCATAGGAATTGATTTTTGTTGGGTTCCACCTTACTGTGGTATAATGGGAATGAAGTAGCAGACAGTCTGGCAAAAGAGGGAGATTCCCTCAGAGGGAGATTTCAGTCACACTGAAAATCCATTAAAAATCCCGTAGATTTGTTCTCTTGTGAATTAGTTCAGATTATGGAAAAATATTTACACAAGAAAAAATGAAGTCAAAAAATGTCTGTTTTACCATTGTGCTCAAAGCACATCGTTGAAATAACTCATAAATTAAGGCTGAATACTTGGAGCACTATATATTCCCATGGTATTACTTGTGTCTGCAGAGAAAACATGTCTGTACATCATCTTTTGTTTGAATGCCCAGTGTTAACCTTGTTTTATCAGGAGAAAGGTGTTGTGATGAAGAATTTTGATAATGTCAGTACTGTCTTAGATGTTGGTTCACACGTTGTCACAGGTTGCAAAATTTTTGTAAAAATCAATGTTCTTGTTCCTCTAGGGTATTTCAGTTATGTAAATATGCATGTATAAGATTGGAATTAAAAGTACTAAAAGAGTGATAAGCTGCATGTGCAGGGTTTTTTAATTCCAATTATAATTATTAATTTTTATGTCTGATATCATCTCGCGATGAAAGGGCGTTAAATAAAACCACTGAACTGAACTGAACAGTGATTCAAATGATGAAATTGACATCATTGCAAGGTCGAGCTGTTACTCAACAGGTCTTTGGTGTTGACACAGATACCTGTGTTTTTCCACCCTTTTAACACGCTTGTACTGCCATTGTTTATGAGAGCCTGCTGGGGCAGTTTGCCTCTGCCATACATGTAAACACTTCATGAAAACTACGTTACAGTACTTATTCATCCATTGATTTTGTCTAGGTGAACATGTTTCAGCTTAACTGGATCAGGTCCAATTCATATGCTGATGGTTGTGTGTGTTGTTAACTAGTAAATACTCTGTGTTATCAAATGCATAAATGAATCCAGGGTCAGGAGTAAGTAACCGAAATTAATATTGATTTTAGTCTTTCAGTAGTAAGCTGTCAATACTGGTGCTGTTTGTGTGGGCACTGGAAGACTTTAGTGTGAACAGTTTTGCCATGTCTTGTAGACAGTGACTGGCTGGTTGGGGTTGGTTTGGTCACGCTCTTGGTGTTCCTTAAGTTTGTAATCTGTCCCCTGCCTTTGCACACATGATCCAGACCTTGGTGTTTGCCTGCTGTTTGTGATGGTTTGAGTTCATTTGCTCCTGGAAATGTTTGACAAGCTTGAGATCTTGTCCTAGCGGCATTGTATGGACATACCATGACATAGTGTGGATGTTTTGCACATGTAGCTTTGGGGTTGTAGCATTGCATACATTTGAAGCTGGTTGTTGCAGTGCATGTCATTGCTTTGTGTGTGTGGTATTGTATGCATTTACACCCTTGTAGTTGTGATGCATGTTATGGCTTTGTGTGTATGTGGTATTGCATGGATTTACAACCATGTCTTGGCTGTGTAAGTGTGTGGAATTACATGGATTTACAAGCATGTTGTGGCTTTGCATGTGTGTGTGGTATTGCATGATTTTACTGCTATGCTATGGCGCTTGATGTGTAGTTGTGGTTTCATGTGCATGGCATTGCACGGGACAGTGTCGTTCTGGCGCATGTTGTGGCTTCCTGTGTGTGTGTGTGTGTGTGTGTGTGTGTGTGTGTGTGTGGGGGGGGGGGGGGGGGGGGGGTACTGCATGTATTTATCACTGTGTTGTTGTGATGTATGCTGTGGCTTCTCCTGTGTGTGTTTGTGTGTGTGGTGTTGCATGGATTTTTACCACCGTGTTGTTGTGGTGCATGTTGTACTGTTGTAGCATTGCCCGCTTCCACCCCTCGCGTCTGGCCAGCAGCGCTGGTAGTCTCTCCTTCCTGCTGAGCAGGTCAGTGCGTTGGTATCGTGGCAACAAGGGAGAGCAGGCCGAATGGAAGGAGTGAAGGGAAGGGGGGTGGAGCCTGTCATGGATATCAGTTGATTTTGTTCTAGAGTTATCTCTCTTTTTCCTCTTCATTTTCCATGATGGATTTTTACTCACTTATACACTTTCACATGTTCACACATGCATGTATGTGTGCACGCAAATGTTTGAAGGCATATTTATTTATTAAAGTGCATACATGTGAGTGATGCACACACACACACACACACACACACACACACACACATACATACACACACAAATACACATTTCTCTCTCTCTCTGTCTTACACACACACACACACACACACACACACACACACATACACACACACAGGTGAGTGCACAAAATGTAGAATTAAAGTCTCCAAAAATGAAGTGCAATGAGAAGTTGGAATCTGTCCGTATTTTCACCAGGATTATTTGACAAAGAAATACAAAGTTAGTTTGCTGTGTGTTGGCTTTTCTAGATTCGTGCCTGTAATTTTCAACAGAGTTGATTGGATCGACCATCACACAACAAGAACTGACATGCTTTCCATTACAGTGACTTCCCTTTTTACCATCCAGAGTTATGCCTCTGGAGTGGATAGCCAACAGTTAATGATATGTCGAAGACTCTTGCATAATGAATAGCCTAGAATAGACACATGCACTTACAAGAGTTTCTTCTCTTTCAGTTCCTTAGTCTCGCTTAAAGACACGTGCCCATATGCTAGCAGTAACATACTCTTTTCTTAGTAACCTCTCAGAAATCAGTGACTGCTTTCTGTGTATCTTTGCCTCCCATAATGCTGTGCCCTAGCCAAGGTTAATTTCTATAAAAATGTCACTGCCCTTACAGCAGTGAGGCCATGGGACCTTTACCCTTTAAATCTAGTGCAGACAGAAAGAGCAGTACATTACGGAAAATTGTAAGTCTTTAAATCAACGGAGTCTTCTTAGGGAAGGTCAAAATGGAAAGATTTACATTTTTTAAAGGTTCTTCGATGAGAAGTTCATCAGTTTAGAATATGTTTGCCAAGTCAGGTTGCTTAATTTTGACGTTAGGATGTTCATAATCAGCAGCAGAGGTAAGTGGAGTGGATGGGAAAGCTGTTTCATCATGGATGATTTTCTTTTCAACATTTTATTCTTTTCCTCATCATCCCCTGATTAGGTTCTGATCTTGTATTTGGTTCAGTTGATTGGATTATTTGTTGTGTTGCGGTAGATTTTGTTCGTTGTGCATGTATCTACATGAAATATTGCAGTTCATTTGTTGATTTAAATTGAATTTGGGGAGGGTGGATGAGGGTTGGAGGAGGGGATGTTTTTTTTGTTTTTTTTTTAATTTGTTTATTTCATTCTTCTCTTTCATTTAACATCTTGTTCTTCATCCTGTCTTTCCTTTATGCTTTTTGTGTGTCTTCTTTTTCTCCTCCATCTTTGTTTTTTTCTTTGTGTGTGTGTGTGTGTGTGTGTGTGTGTGTGTGTGTGTGTGTGTGTGTGTGTGTGTGTGTGTGTGTGTGTTTTCTCTTTTATCTTCTTGATCTTTTTCATCTTAGTCTTTTTCTTTTGTCTTCAATAGCTTCTTCTTTTTTTTCTTGTACTTGCTATGATGTCTTGTAGTGGTGGCATCATATCATATTGACTACTGGGTTGTTGTTTTCAGATAGTGTACATTGGAGACACAGAATGTATAGTATAGTGTCAGGAGTCTTGTTCCCTGTAAGCAGATCAAACATCTTACAGCTTTGTGCAGAATCAGACAAGAGTTCAAAATTAGGAAGATCTTGACAGATACAGTTCCAGTTTCATCCTTGAGTTTGTAACATGTCATGTCATATTGATTTGCTTTTATGTGTTTTATTGTATTTTTTCAAGCCTAGTCTTCATTGTTGAATAAATCTTGGAATGTCTTGGCAAAGGAATAAGTAGAACAGTGAGTGAGTAATGTATACGTAAAATGGAAAAAAGTATACATAGGATTGTAAGATAATATACATGGACAGAGACAGATACAAATATCCAGAAAGGTACAGACAAACAAATGGATAGGGTCTGTCCATTTAGGGTATGATCTTTGTGTGGAAAAGGATCCATCACCTGTAGATGTTCTCTGAAACCAAATTGGTAAGTCAGCATTTTTTTTTTTTCAGCCTTTATATTCAGATCAGATTCAATTCAGTAAGTTAATTGTTACACAATGTTCTGATTGCTATGGTTTTAATACATGTGAAATAATCAAACGAGACTGTAACAAATGATGAAAATAAGAAATAGAAAAAAGAACTCGGTTACAAAATCAGAAAAAATTGAAGTGAACCATGACAAATCAGAATGTTGGTATTGATGTAGGGTGGTACCATTGTTGTTGAGAAAGCAAGGAGGTCCACAGGCTAGAACAGACAAGTTTGTCAAACTACATGTGTGCTTCAAGGCATGATGCTTCCAACACATGTACATATAGATCTTGGCACTGTTTATTGGCAAATATCATTACGTTGTCTGCTTTTATCGTCTCTCACTGTTCATATTTAGAATGTCATTCTGATAGTGGTGCAAACCACTTATAATGCTTTATATGTGTGTTGTATTTTTAAAAGGCATCATTTCAGGAGGGACAGAAGGCACTGGGTTCTATCCTATTTCTGTCCTCCCAGTGAAATTCTCACACACCAACTATTCCAGCTCTCCAACACAGTCATATTCAGACTATCTTTTCACATTCACAGCTTTAGCAGTGCACAGCTTTCTGTATCAGGTCATTGTGACAAACTCACTGTGGGAGACACTGCACTGCTGCTGAGACACTGTGGTGGTGCTTACTGGAGACAGTGTTGTTCTCATGATCCCCAGTACTTCCATCAATCCCTGTTTCAGACAGCTTACACTTTGATGTCTAAATTCCATTCTATTCTTCACAGAAGCATGACACGTGAAAATATGCTCCCAAATGTCATGTATAGAAAATATGCCTGAAGAGATGAATGCAGCTGTGTTAATACAGGGATTAAAAATGGTCAGTTATGCCAAAATCTTGTCAGTGGTGAGCCTCAGAGCTCCAGTCAAAAAAAAAATACAAGAACAACAACTGCTATTCCAGATAGGTGTTAAAAGAACAACAATTGTTATTCTTTGTATCATGTAAAGATAGGTGTTGAAAGAACAACTGTTATTCTTTGTATCATGTAAAGGTAGATGTTGAAAGAAGAACAACTGTTATTTTGTTTGTATCACGTAAAGATATATATTAAAAAGAAAACAACAACTGTTCTTTTTTGTATCATGTAAAGATAGATGTTGAGGATATGACAGTCTAGTAGTCAAGAAGCATCAGCAGTTTGTCGTCATTCTCCCATGGCGTAGTCAGATGTTCTAGGGAGCAGTGGCTGGTAGACTGTGCACTCTTAACAAGGGAACAAAAAGATACCAGAAGTGTGGTTCAAGTTGTACTGTGAGAGTAATTTATGACCAAGGTGAGCAATAGAGATTGCTGTTGTGATGGGGGATGTGTGTGTGAAGGGGGAGGGGTTTAAACAATAGAAAATAACAGTAAAAAATACATCCTAACGACCAAGGTTCACAGGTGTCATGAACATTCAGTATCTGATTGGGAACATCTCCATGGATTCTCCCAAAACATGTCATGATGAAGACTCGGTTGACAAGAGATGTATAAAATGGATGCCACTTAGAATTTTAAAACCCTCAAAGCTGATGACTTGATTCTTCTTGTCAGCAGAACCTGAAGATAATGATAGTTTAAGATAATGATTTTAGATGCCAATCATGACAAGCGTTTTTTTTTGTTTTCGTTTGTTGTTGTTGTGGTTGTTTTTTTGCCCTGACTCAGAAAATTGTGAAGAATACTTTGTACAACAAGGACTGTTGTCATCACAGATTTGTATTGTACATTTTGTATCTTTGACTATAAAAATCGAGTGATAAATTCATGAATGAATTCAGGTGTTTTTTCAAGAACCTGAATCTGTGCTGAAGACTTTTTTTTTTTCTGCACACAGATTGTGATGTGTATGTTAGTAGGTCACCATGTGCTGGGTCATTGACACACTTGTTATTGATACTCTTGTTATTGCTACTCTTGTTATTGATGCTCTTTCTACTGATATTTGTCATAGTCACTGGCAAAGTTCATTGCTGGTTTTCTTGGGATCAGTGCTTTTTTTTTCCATTAAGAAAGATATGTCCATTTCCCTCTAAGGAAAGCGTGTTTGGTCTACATGTCATGTTTATTTACCACAATAAGCTGTCTGTGGTGACATTTGAAGCCAAAAGATACAAAAAAACCAAATCCCTAATCAAAAAAAAAAGAAAAAAAACTACATATGATAACATGAATGAGGGTTCAGATTCTAATGGAAATAGTGCTACAAGTATTAGATGATACTACCAATAGCAGCCAACTAAAAAGATCTGTGTTATGAACAATAGAAACAACACTGCTGTCATATTAGTTTCATTCTGAAGATGTTTGTGTGTAGCCAAGAAGCGAACCCGAACATCTCGGGGAAAGACTCAACGGTGTCCACACTCTCCCAGGGGTCAGAGGACACGACTAGCTCTGAGGATTCCAGTGTGGAAGCTGGCGTTCACCTGTCAGATTCAACCAGCCCATATGATTCTGAGCAAGAGTCCAGTTATGTTTCCTTCAAGGTAGGTTGTTGTTATTGTTTTGATTTCTGTGGTAGGCCGTCTGTCTGTGTGTGCATGTGTTTGTGTGTGTGTGTGTGAATATATATAGATACAAGTGCATGCATGTGTCGTGACTCGTACATGTTTATCAAAATACAAGATAGTTAAAGAGGCACACACAAAAAAAATCAGGGGAAAAAGTTGCAAATATAGTTGCAAATAGTTGCCTTTTCTTAGTTTGTGGATCAAGATCATTACTCAGTATGCGCATGGGTTATTTTGTAAACAATTGTCACATCAAACCCGAGACATATATATCTAAATTGATCAATGATACTAATAATAATTGAAAAACCTGTTTGTAACACAGTATATATGCATTTACAGCACACCCTTTCACATCCGTGTTCTGGCATTTTCTCTCTGTGATTGACCTGTTTAGCTTACTGATGGGGCAAAATAAATAGGCCTGTTCTGAAAAAAAAAAATAATAGAAGGTGGCACATTTTTTTTCTTTTTGCAAACACTAAACGTTTTCTCTGTTATGGGCAAAAACAAAAGATCGAGCAAGTCAAATGTTGTATTTGAATGGCGAACCAGGATAACGATTGGGATGACTGACTGACTGACTGAAACCCATTTACTGTCAGATTAACATAGTGTTGTACTGACAAATAATAATGACTGTCTGCACACCGTTTAACATCTGCAATACAGACACACCGTTTAACACCCATGTTTTGGCATTTTGTCTCTGTGAATGAACTGTGAAGCTTACTGATGGGTTAGATTGCGTTTGGCGTGCCCACCAGTGACATCGCATGAAAATGGCAGGGTCACTTTGCTGAAGGTGAATTCTAACATGGATTACCTCCCTTGCAGATTTCCATTGTCCATTCTAATATGAGGAGCTCTTGTTCTAACAGAAGTGGGGGAATGAATTGTGCAAATAAAACGATTAAGTGCATATAGATAAATTATGAGAAGATCCCCAAGAAAGGAACACTTAAAGATTGCAACAACTGGCATGGAATCACCCTCCTGTCAATTCCAAGCAAGATCCTTGCGAAGATCATCATTCAGCGAATATCAGATGCAGTGGATAAACAACTGAGAAAAGAACAAGCAGGATTTCGAAAAGGAAGAGGATGCACTGACCAGATATTTGTACTGCGTAACATAATTGAGCAGTGCACAGAGTGGCAGAGAGACAACTGTACATCAACTTTATTTTGAGAAAGCCTTTGATAGCATCCACAGAGACAGCTTATGGCGCATACCACGAATGTATGGGATACCGTAGCAGATAGTCCTTCTCATCAAAAGCTTCTATGACAACTTCACATGCAGAGTCGGAAACAGTGACCACAGTTTTGAAGTGAAAACAGGAGTGAGACAAGGCTGTGTGATGTCAGCAATGCTCTTTAATCTTGCCATAGATTGGGTGATGCGTCGAACAACTGAAGACCAGACAAGAGGCATACGATGGACACTCTTCTCAGCCTTAGAAGACCTTGACTTTGCTGATGATCTGGCATGGTCTCCCACACTCACCAACACATGCAGGAAAAAGAATTGGTCTCCCACATCCCAACACATGCAGAAAAGACATCCCGCCTCAGCAGCTTTGCACAACAGATTGGACTAAAGATCAGTCAAAGGAAAACAGAGGTAATGACCTTGAATGTCCCAAACCCCTCATCAATTCAAGTGAATGGAGAAACCCTCCCTACAGCTGAGAAATTCACCTACCTGGGCAGCATTGTCAGAAAAACGACGGAGGAGCAGGCAATGACATCAAGAACCGTCTAAACAAAGCCAGAAATGCTTTCAGAATGCTAAGCAATGTATGGAGGTCCCAACAATACAACATCAAAACCAAGCTCAAACTATATCAGAGCTGCATTATTTCTACCCTTCTGTATGGCTCAGAATGCTGGAGAATGACAGAGAGTGACCTAAATAAGCTATCAGTCTTCCACACAAAGAACCTTAGAAGAATATTAAGAATTTTCTGGCCAAACACCATCTCAAATGAAGAACTACTCTCCCAATGCCATCAAGAAAGCATGAAAGCAATTCTCAGGAAAAAGCGATGGAGGTGGATAGGGCACATACTTAGGAAAGAGCCAGACAACATCACTCGTGTCGCCCTCCATTGGACGCCTGAAGGAAGGAGGAGGAGAGGGGGAGACCCAAAAACACCTGGCGGCGAACTGTAGAGGGAGAGCTGAAGACCCTGAACCACACATGGGGTACCATCCAGAGATTGGCCCAGAACAGACGAGAATGGAGGACCTTTGTTGCTGCCCTACATGCCACCGGGCATAATGGGCAGTAAGTAAGTAAGTAAGATAAATTATGAGTCATAATAGGTATCAGAATTAATAGGGTAAATCTGTCTGCAAGGCAGTATTTGTTTTCCACATCCTTATCAGGGTCCCACATATTATAAAGCCCCCAAAGTTTGGCAGAAATCAGTTATCGATGTCAGCATGGTTTTGCATCGACTGTCATGTGTGTACATCTGTATAGTGCACTTGTACAACAACAGCATTCATACAGTCTTTGAAGAACTGGTAAGTTTTGGAAAGTTGACCTAGCATTTTCCAGTTCAATGTTAAATTCAGGAAAGAGTGAAATGCCTCTTAAGTTCTAGAAAGGTTGGGAATTGTACACATGACCATTTCATCAGCAGTGCAGAAACGCTTGGCAGGATTGACAATAAATATAATCCAATCAAAAGTTTGTCTGATGCCTTCATTCATTGTTGCAAACCACTATTGTAATTATGAAGTTTTGTGTCTTGATTTGTATTCACATTTTCAGTCACACAGCATGCTTTTTAAGAATCCACAATGCCTGGAATGTATTGGTGTAGTAAGGTTTGGCTTGAAAAGGAGAGCAATTCATGGATCAGAAAACGAAATAACTGACACAAGCATACTGCTTCCTCTGCAAGAAAACCATAAATATTGGTTTGACTTCCAGGTTTGGGATTTCTGATTGAGTGGATTGTGAAAGTTTGGAAAAAGTCTTGGAGTTTTAAAATGATTTGCTGGAATCTATCATGAGCAAGCTTACCAGCGTACACTTGAATCCATCTCTGACCCATATACTTGGCAGATTCTGACAATCACATGCCCTTTTACTTCCTTCATGGAATTGGCACCAACACTCACAGCCAGTCACTGTTTTAAAATAATGATGCGGTAGGTATGATGTTCAATTTAAATCAGAGGATTGAAAAGAAAGGAGGTCTTTGAAAAAACTAATGTTAATTAAAATCAATAAACTTATTATTTGGAAATGGAAAAATGGGACAGATAGCCGTAACATGTGCGTAAAAGCAGAAAGAAAATATGGTCCCTAAAAGCAAACGCTAAAAGTGATTTCACATATGCTTGTGACAGTCTGCTTATGTCAAGTATTAAGCCTGAGATTTAATGTTTTTCTCAGTGATAATGCTTATAGACTTTTTAAACATTTCATTTATTTGTATCTTTGACTTCTTTTTAACACTTTTGCTCAGCAGCTTTTTAGGCACATGTTTTTTTACATAATAGTTTATTTCGGCCTCTGTCAATACATCTTTGACTCGAGCTCATGGTGCGTAGCTTTTATTGTCAGCTGAAGTGGGCTCTGATTGGAGTAAAGTTTGTGTCCTGTGTTTAGAAGTGTACACCTTATGCATGGACGAAAAGAATGTATTTTGTCTTGACAGGAAAATCAGAGACCTCTGTACTCTGCAGCTCATTGACAATAAACGCACAGGCAGATCCAAATGTCACACAGCCTCATCCAGAGGTCCACACTGAATTGCCTCATAGGCAGACAGCAGGATGTATGGAGGTGGAGGGGGCGCTAGAGACTTTGATGTATCTCAGAATGAGTGCATCCTGTAACTTCATCTGTCAGCATTTGTTTCAGGACTTGTTCCCCACCATGAAGAAGGTGTATGACACAGAGATCAAAGAACCCAATGACCGTGACCGCAACATCTATGACAGGTCTGTCTCTTCTTTCTCCACCTCGAGCAAGGCCTGCTACCCCTTTATATCCACATTTCCAGAAGTTACATCTTCCAGCCTGACAGTGAAACTGACTCAGCTGAACACCAACTGCTGCATGAAAACCTTTCCCCTACAGATGAATAACTGTGGTTGATGGTGTGTGGGTGTATGTGTGTGCGTGCATGTGTATGTGTGTGTGTGTGTGTGTGTGTGTGTGTGTGTGTGTGTGTGTGTGTGTGTGTGTGTGTGTGTGTGTGTGTGTGTGTGTGTGTGTGTGTGTGTGTGTGTGTGTGTGTGTGAAGCATTTTGCTAGTATGTTGTAAGAGTGTGAAGCTTGTGATTTAAGTTGTGTCTATATTTTTTTTGTCTGAAATATTGTCAGGGAAACCAGTTATTTGCAACACAAGAAATGTCATAGGTGACAAATATATTAGTATAGTATTTTTACTCAGATTTAGGTATTGAGACAAGATCTAGATGATGCCAGTGTGTGGTTCATAGTAGACAAGGTGCTCACCCTTTCAGAATCAGAATTTTCCTATTGGTGAAAAGAAGCTTCAGAACATGATTGCAAATGATATGTCATATGTTAGTCAGGGCATTTTTTTTTTAATCTCAAAATATTTCAGCAGATTCAGAAAAAAAAAGTTGTGCTGCTATTGAGTTGAATCTGCAGGTGGGTAAAAAGGCTTTTGGGGGGGGGAGGATGCAGGTGGAGAGGGGGAAGGGGGACTGTGCAAGGGAAGTCCCAGACCTCCCCTCCCCTCTCCTCCCTAACCCTGTCTCACTCCCCTCCTGCAACTGAGGCATTCCATACCTACTTTTTAATCTGAAAATGCCCAGAAATGCATTACAGGAGGGAAGAAAGAAAACCCACTTCATCAACATCTCTTGCAAGGTATTGTAGAGAATATGTGAATAGTGCCCTCCTCCCACCCCTTCTTGCCCTTTCCCACCTTCCCCTTCCCCTTCCCACCCCATTTCACTTCCTCCTCCCTTCCAATAAGGTTTTGGCAAAAGTCCCTCATTTGTTATATGGGAATAGAAGCTCAGCTGCACTCTTTCTTTCCCATACACTCCATACTATGAAGCAATGGTCAAACTCAGCTTGTCTCTGTAAATGGTTTCGTCTTTCATCCCACTGTTCTCTAGGGATCCTTCTTGGGCCCCCTCCTTTTCTTACTCTGCGCCCATCCTGTCTCTGACATTGTTGCCCATCATAGCCTGTCTCATCACTGCTTTTCAGATGACAATTAAATCTACATGTCAAGGGATGTCTCTCAGCTGCCTTCTGCAATCCAACGCACACAGTCGTGTATCATGGACATAAAATCTTCGATGACAGTTAACAAACTTCAGCTCAACAATGAAAAAACTTGAATGATCTTCCTTGCACCCAAAAGGCTTCTTTCATCTGACTGTAGACCAGACTCTATCAAACTGGAAAATTGCTTACTCAGACATCTTCATCTGCAAAGCATTTAGGTGTTACCCTTGACTTAGCACTTTCCTTCCAGCAACATGTTTCCACAGTCTGCCATGTCTGTTACTTTGAGCTTCGTCGCACTGGTTCTGTGCGACATCTTCTCTCTGTTGATGCCACAAAAATCCCCGTTTCTGCCTTCATTCTATCTAGACTTGATTACTGTAATTCTCTTCTTGCTGGCTGTCCCCAGAATCTTCTCAGTCGTCTTTAGAAAGTACAAAACAATGCTGCTGTTTGATTCTCAGGCAACCCAGATCTTCTCATGTCACTCACTCCCTTACTTCTTTCTCTTCACTGGCTGCCGGTCGAAAAAACAAATAGACTACAAACTGCCTTTATTCTGCTTTAAATCTTTGAATGGCTTTAGCTCCTTCCTACCTTTCTGATCTCCTTTATCTCTATGTTCTTTCTAGGCAGTTGCGTTCTTCTACCGACAACACTGCACAAAACCCCTCATTTTCTTTTCAGGGTCCAGTTTCTTGGAATAAACTCCCAGTATCTTTGCGTAGTTCAAACTCTCTGCCTTCCTTCAAGGTATCTCTTAAAACGACCCTCTTCACCTATCAACAGCAGTTCTCTATTCCCCTTCCAGTGCCCATCAAATTGTTTGCTGCAGCTAATGTGTGTGTGTGTGTGTGCGTGTGTGTGTGTGTGCATGCGCGCATGTGTGTGCGTGTGTGGGTTATTCCGTCACTTTACTAAGTAGAAAATATCTTTCACATCAACGATCTGGTGGTATAGCAGTAGCTTATAGATCCAATTATTCAAAAGATATCCAGTTTTTAGAAACAAAATGTGAAAGAGACTGTGTCATGTGGATTAAAATTAAGAAAAATCTTACAGGTTATGATAAAGATGTTCTGGTTGGAGCCGTATATATTCCTCCCGAAGGTAGTGTATATGGTGGTGTTGATTGCTTTGATGATCTCCAGACTAGTCTTATGCGGCATAATTCTGAAGATTATTATGTGCTATTGATGGGTGATTTCAATGCATATACAAAAACTTTACCTGATTTTCTTGATTTAGACCGACACGATGACGATGAAGATAATATGTTTTTTAATGAATTACCCTTCTGCATGGAACATTATGACATTCCTTATGAAAGACATTCCCAAGATTTTCGGAGACCAAACAACTATGGTTATAGATTACTGGATTTATGCAAATCTCATAAGCTGCTAATATTCAATGGCAGAGTTGGCAGAGATGCAGAATTAGGAAAATATACAAGTAGTGGATGCACTGTTATTGATTATATCATAGGTTCACCTCACTTGTATCCTCATGTCACAGATTTTGATGTTGATCCTTTTGATGCCATGTTATCAGATGTTCACTGTCCTCTAGTTTGTGTGTTTAAAAGGTATTCAAGTCAGGCATGATGACTCACAGAAAACTGTAAGATGCAGTCTTCAACAATCAGTTGAATATTCAAATGTTAAGCCTGATGCTGGTCAAAATCAAATTAAAAGATGGGATGCTACTAAAGCAGAGTATTTCCGAGAAAGTTTGTGTGTTAAAGATGTTGAAGATTTAAACAATTTACTTGACAATGATAATGAATCAGTAGCCAATATAAATGAGTTGTTAACACACATTCTTATGAAAGCCACCAAGGATACCCTTGGTGAAGTTCAGAAAGGAAAGAAGACAGTCGTCAAAACATAATCAAAATAAACCTTGTTTAATATTGTGTGCAAGAATAGGAGGGCCGCTTATTTTAGAGCTAAAAATAAAATTAAACAGAATGACTCCATTGGTAATCGTGTAAATTTGTTGATTAAAAGTAAAGATTATAAGAAGGTATTAAGAAAATCAGAAAGAATTCACAACAAAGAATGGCACAAAGAGATTAGGTGTTTAAGGACAAAGCGACCAAAAGAGTACTGGGCAAAAATAAAAAGGAAACCAAATGTGTCGTGTCCTATGGTTTGAATGAACTTTATGACCACTTTAAAAGTATGAATCTTCACATTGATGATGATGGGGTGGAAGATGATGTTGAATGTGATATAAATTTTGATCTCAAGTTTTTGAATAGACCAATCGAGGATGTAGATGTAGAATCAGCAGTGCAGAGATTGAAAAATGGGAAAGCTCCAGGTGATGACAGGATTATAAACGATATATTAAGAACACAGCGTGCCCTTAATGACAACAATTTATCGTAAACTTTTCAATAAAGTTCTTAGCTCAGGTGTGATTCCTGAAAGATGGGTAGTGGGACTTGTTCTCTACCAATCTACAAAGGAGAGGCAGTAAAGACGACTGTGACAATTATCGTGGAATAACACTGCTTAGCTGCGTAGGTAAATTGTTTACAACGATTTTGAATAATCGATTAACTGATTTTCTTGAAAGCAATAAGCTGCTTTCTGAAAGTCAGGCTGGTTTTCGTCGTGGTCATTCCACATTGGATCATTTATTTGTTTTGAAAAGCCTTGTAGATATTTGCGCTGCTAAAAAAACGCAATTGTTTTGTGCTTTTGTTGACTTTAGGAAGGGCTTTTGATTCTGTGTGGAGATTAGGACTATGGCAAAAACTTGTAAAGCAGGAGTGAATGGTAAGATTCTCCAGGTGATTATTAACATGTATCATCAAATCAAATCGTGTGTTTTTCATAAGCAGTAACAAATCTGATTATTTTAGTAGTTATAGAGGTGTGCGGCAAGGAGAAAATTTGTCTCCGGTTCTTTTTTCTTTGTTTTTGAATGACCTCGAACAATATTTTTCTGATCACAATTGTACTTCGTTAAACATTGATTTAGATCTTCCTGATGCAGACTTAAGCAGTTATCTTTGTTTATTTTTGCTTTTGTATGCTGATGACACTGTTTTGCTTGCTACCTCATGTAATGCTTTGCAAAAAGCTCTCTTACTGCGTTTAAAGAGTATTGTACTGGATGGAAACTAACTGTTAATGTACAGAAAACCAAAGTTGTGATATTCAATGGACGTAAGAATAATAAACACGTGTTTAAATTTGATAACAAAGTCATTGAAATAGTAGATAGTTTCAAATATTTGGGAATCTGTTTTAGTAGATCTGGTAAATTTCATAAATGTAAAAAACATAGGCATGATCAAGCACAAAGTGCAATGTTTTCATTACTCCAAGTCGCTCGAAATCAAAAAATTACCCCGTGATATTGTTTTAGATCTATTTGAAAAGATGGTTGTACCTGTGCTATTATATGGCTGTGAAATATGGGGTTATGAAGATATCAAAATCATAGAAAGCTTGCAGCTTAAAGTTCTTAAAGCATTTACTCCACCTTAATCGCAGTACCATGACAGAGTTATTATATGGGGAACTTGGGATTTATCCGTTTGTCTGTGCAATTAAAACCCGAATGATCCGATTCTGGATCTCACTAGCAACTCAAACGGATAAATATTCGAGTAAAATATATTGTGTTTTATATGACTTGTATAAAAGTGGTATTTATATGTCTGGGTGGATAAAGTGTATACAAAGCATTTTTGTAGAAACAGGCTATGATTGTATTTGGGAAACACAGCAGTTTTCTAACGAAAGATCGTTATGTAGAAAACATTTCTTTATCTTTGAAAGATAACTATGTACGTTCGTGGAATAGGGTATTATATTCAAGTAATAAATGCCTATTCTATAGAATTATAAAACAGATTTCAAACGTGAAAATTACATTGAACAATTACCTGATCTATATATATTTCCCTTAATTAAATTCCGATGTAGTAATCACAAACTCATGATTGAAGTAGGAAGAAGACTTGGTCTTGCCCGCGAGGAACGCTTTTGTAAAGATTGTAAACAAGATGTTGGAGACGAATTTCATTTCATTATGGAATGCCCAAAGTATGAAGAGTTACGAGTACGTTTTATTCCCAGAAAGTATACGAGTGTGAAATCTGTTTACAACCTGTGCAGACTATTCTCGGCTGGCAAGAATGTTCTGTTAAAGCTGAGTAAAATATTTAAAATTCAGCAAAATGGTGTAAGTTTATGATGACCAGCCTGCTCTATGTTTTAGTGATTATGCCATTACGCCTTTAATACACATAAAACGCTTCCTGCATTTTGCTTAGTTATTTTGTGTCATGTTGAAGTGGATTACATTGTTTTTTTTTTCTTTTGTTTTATGTCCTCCATACCCCCAAAGGGGTGACAGGATAATTAAATCTTGAATCTTGTGCGCACATGCTGTTGTGTCTGTTGTGTTTTGTGTGTGTGGGATCATGTATTTTGTGTGTGTGTGTTTCTGTGAGTGCGTGGGTGGGTGTCAATATGAACCCTTGATGTAGATGCATAGTACTTACTGCAATATTCATCTTCCTATTGTCTCATTTATGTTTTCTTTAACCTTTTATGTATTTGTAAGCGCTTAGGGCTTGTGATGTAAGATTAAGTGCCATAAGTAATCATTATTATTATTATTATTATTATATGGAACCCCCCCACCCCACCTTCATCCCAACCCTATCACTCCCACATCCCTTCAGATAAACTGATGTGTCCCTGGGCAACACAGACAACCGGTGGATTGTGCAGGTACGTGGAGATTGGCAAAGGCTGTGTCACCAGACCCCACAGGTGAAGGGAGAGCGATCCATGTGCATGTCCTTTGAGAGGTCCATGGCTCCACACCGTGCCCGCAAAGTGCCCCAAGGTCTTGACATGTAAGCAGTTTGTCAGTGGTTTCTTTCTTGGTGGCGTTCTCATGAATGTTTTGTGAACAAACAGCGACATGCTTGTTTGGTAGAGCTAGGTTTCTTTGTAGGGTTTTTCTTTAATTGTGTTGGGTTGATTTGTTTGACTTAGACCAAACAAGCATGTGTGTGTATATGTGTGTGTGTGTGTGTGTGTGTGTTTCACATAGACCAGACAAGCATGTGTGTGTGTGTGTGTGTGTGTGTGTGTGTGTGTGTGTGTGTGTGTGTGAGTACAACTTTGAGTTAATCTGACAATAAATTGGTTTCAGTCAGTCAGTGTGTGTGTGTGTGAAATTTTATTTGTATTTCTGTGTTTTCCTGTACTTTAGAAAAGCTGCATTTTCCCCATTTTCTCCCATTTATTCCTAGACAGAAAGTGTTTTGATTTATGTCGCAGAGTACAAGTTAGTGTCAGTGACCCTGCCATATGCCAATTCAACCCTACCCCAGCCCTTCCCTTCTCTGTAATTTTTTATGTTAAGTTAATTTTCAGGCAGATGCACTCTTATTACTTTGAGATTAGCAATTGTCTAAAATTTGCTCTATAGCATGGAATAGGAAAAAAAAAAAAAGGAGCATGAAATACCTAGAATAAATAAACTCTGTATTACAAGATTTGGCCTGATTTCACCAACCTTTTTCATGTTGAAGAAAAAGCACATAGGTTTAACGCGCGTGGTTAAGAACAATCTTTTTTTTTGTCAAACAAATGCTTACAAATGCAGCATCTTTGTGGACAGATGTAGCAGCAATGTGTTCAAACCATTTTGTCACATGAAATTTACATTCCCATGTTTTTCAGAATTATAACTAGTTGCTGTAATGTTGAGCTAGCTACCAGTGGCATAGAATGAACATGATTTCATTTGTTGGAAAGAATTTTCAGACTAACTGACAAAAACACAGAAACACAAAAGAAAATGAAAGGGCATTGACTGTAGTGTTTGACTGTGTTTCAGCTATCCTATCAGTGGTTTCAAACTGGACAGCACGTATGGAGTGGAACCACCACCTGTTAGTCTTCAGTCTCAGAACATTTATAAAGCCTATGTGGACCGAGGACTATATGGAGCAGGCCCTCCCACTGAAAACGACCTACGCACCTACATCAAGTACATGCAGATGAAGTACATGTAGACTGGGACTGTTGGAGAACAAAAGCCAACAGTCTATTGGCAGTATGTGTTTCAGCTGTTGATCAGTTCATGTGCAAGCCTTGGAGGTTCCATGCTGCCTTGGTTCCTTTGTGTAGGGGTCAAGCAGTTTTTCTGGCTTGTTTTTGTGTGCAGTTTGGACGTTGTTCAAGGCAAGGGGCCCAGATCCAACTTACTGAAACTCTGCATGAGTGTGATGCAGGTACCTGTGAAACTGTATTCTGATGACTGTAATTATTTATCTGTTTATTTACATTCCCTGTACATTTTTTCTCTCATGACTGAGCAGAAGTGATGATGATAGTCTTAGCTAGATTTGGTAGGGTTGTCAACACTGATTGTTATACTGAGCAGTAAGGTTGCCATGTTTTCAGTTCATAACCGTTTCATCCCCTTGACTGCTGATAACTGGAGATCAAGAAGGACAGGTTAAGTATCTTACTGTTTCACTACTCTGAGTTCATTGCATTTATGTAAGGCATGGGCCACTTCCTGTTGATTTGATAAACTCTGTCAGCTGATCACAAGGAGGCTTGTTGTTTGCCACACCACTCCTGATAGTGTCAAATGCCAAGTTTGAAGCAGATGTGTGGTTGTTACGTACAGGCAAAGCCTATGTGCAGGCAGTGGGCCAACATCACTGAACCACAGCCAACATAAAGCTGGCATGTTTTGTTACCTGAGAGGGCAGCACAGCCCAGTTGGCTGGCAGCATGCGGTGACTGTGGTGCCCAGAAGTTGTTAGTGACCTGTGTGAATATTTGGGGTCTGGTGATGGGGAATGTGGAAAAGCAAGATGAGAAAGTTATCTTCTTTCTTCCTTGTGTGTGTACTGACCAGTGTATTCCTCAGTAACAGACAGTAACATTCTTTGTATGCTAGGATGGGGCAGACAGATCGTACATCAGTCTTTGTCCTGACTTCTCTCCCTCTCCCACTCTCCCCTTTTCTCTCTCTGGAGACAGTATCCGGTTATTCGTATGAACTCATTACATTTTAAAAGGCACAGCTTCTGACTTTACATTCACAATGATGTGGATCACTCATGACTGATATATTCCACACAGATTCAGTCTTTTTACAGAGTTTGGGTCTTAGAAGACCTGCATCACTGGCAAAGGGTGAGGTGCAGTAAACCCTTCAAACATGTGGATCATGGGAGACCAGCATCATCAGTTTTGTTTTGTTGGATGCAATGTCTAGTAAACATTACAGTGTAAGGGTCATGTAAAACCTATTTTGTCCGAAGTATGTGGTTCAAATTATGCGTAACTGATTACCCCTTCATTATTTCACTCCGAAAGAAATATGTGACAAGTAGAGCTTAATTTCATTGGAATATTTTGAATAGTGAAAGAGATATTATGGTTTTGTTGTACCCCTTGACTGTGTGCAACTCGAAAAGCTTGGCACAGTTTATGCACCATACAAAGTACTGTCACTTATATCTTTCAAACTCGTAGTGTGGTTTGACAGTAATAGCATGCACAGTGGGACTGCAGACTGCTGTTTAATCAGGATAAATAGTAATGTTTATGGAACTGTGATATAGCGATATTCATTGTCCTGTTTTCAGATAAACCTTCCAGAACCCATAAAAATCATGATGCAAACAGATACAGCAGAGTCAGAAATTTGTTGTATATATTTGATTACTTCTGTTTTCCTTCAGTAGTTTCATATTCATCTTCTGTAATGTTATCAGCTTGTCTTTTCTAATATTTTTGGTGCATCTTCTCACATATTGTCGATTCATCTTCTCTTATATTTTTAGTTCATCTCATCCCTAATATTGTCAGTTCATCTCACTAACATTGTCAGACCATCTTTTCAGATATCTTTGTTATTGGAGTGGATTCAACAGACATGATGATTCTCATGAGCTGTAATTGTAGTGATGCCTGTAAGCTTAGTACTGGTTGAGAGGGAGTGTCAGCAATGTAGAAGAGTCCTTGATAAGTGTTATTCTTGTGTTTTGCTTGCAGCTTTACACAGCCTTCAACTTTCAAAGGTTGACCTGTACAGCTGAACAGCGTTGTTTTACAGGGCGTTATTGCTGGGCATTTCAAAAGCATTTCATGTACTTCTGTTGGGAAGACGTGTACTTGTGCACGAGTGTGTCTATATGAATTTCATCATACTGCATTTTTTGTGTTTGGACTTTCATTGTCACAGCTTATGGTGCTGATATAGAATTCTGGTGTATCATCCTCATCTTCTTCAGTCGAGTGTATTTATCTGCCCTTCTGTGAATCTTGCTAAGTAAACTTTGCGCCAGAGATTAAGTTTATGGCAGTTGAACCTGGAACTGAAAGCCAACACATTCGCTTCTTTTTCTTTCCCTCCACAGTATCTGTATGAAATAATTTTTTTGACTCAAGTTGTTGACATTGCTTGCAAATATCTTTTTTTTCGTAGTTTGTTGACAAGATCCACTTACTGAGGACTTGCTGTTGTTGACATTGATTCTAGCTCTTCTTGTCATTCCATAAACAATACCAATATTTGTTGCAGCTTGCATGGTTTATTTCTCACCTTGGTGAGTTTTTCTTTATGCCTTGGGAGGCAGTGCCTGCAACAATGTGATTTCAAACCATTTCAACTTTATGATGTGGATTATATTTTTTAAAAAGTTTTGTACCAAGTTATGTAAATGTGTAGCAAACTCAGCCAAAGTTTTCATTTGATTTTTGCATTCTTTGGTGGAAAAAAATATATCTTGTGAACACTCCGTTTTGGTTCAGTATGCTTTTTGAACTTTGGACCAATATGTCAAAATTTTTAATGTCAGCGTCAGAAAGTCTGCATGAATTGAATATGTCTCTGCCTTTCAGGCTGACCCGATTAAGAAGAGACGCTGCTCTTTCTTCAGCTTCTGTGTTTCAGTGGTCCTTAGAACATTGGTTTTGTACACTGGCAAACATTTTGCCGTTCTCCATTTATGCTTTTGGCATCCCAGTTTATTGTTGAACTGTTTAGTGATGTAGCCATGTCAGTTGACATGTGCACAAAGTCTCTTTTCCTTTTTTGCTATATAAATGGTTCTGCTACTGTTTTTTTAGCATGAAAACAAGTCTACTGTATTACTGTTCTTGTACCATTGATTTACATGGTGCGTGAGGCAAAGAAAAGATCTTTTTGTTTTGCAGTGAGGGTGGCGCTCTTATTCTCTAATTATCCAGAGCTGTACCAAGATCACAGTGCACAGTTTTTCTCGCTTTCATTGAAAGTATCATCATCATTCCTGGTTGTTGATGCGTTCTCTGTGGGCTTGGTTTCGTCATCATTCTGACACCATATTATGTTTGCTAAAGAAAAACGATTGTACTTGGTTGACATAGCATGCTGATCTTTTTTTCTTTTTACCATTGTTATTTACCCAGAAGTATTGTCATAGGAACTTGTTGTTCAAGGTCTACCACAGGAAGTGTATCTCTTTTCTGTTTGTATCAGGTAAACAAGCACTGGCTAATCTTTACAGTATAGAAAAGATTAAAAGATGTATAGTGAGGGGTGAAGAGAGAAGAATGAAAAAGGGGATAGGAAGAAGGTGAAGAAATTGCAAACTAACTGTGTAGTGTGTGTTTGTGTGTGTATGCATGAGTGCATGCTTTTCGAACATACCTCTTTGGCAGTACTGTTGCAGCTGATGATTGTAGTTCATGAAGCTGGAACATCGGAGTCTCTTACATTGTATTATTCTGTGCTGAGCTGTCAAGGTGGATTTGCTGTTTTGCAAGATACTTGAGGAACTACATTGTTTTTAGCTTCATTTCTTGAACACTGCCTCTTAGAAAAAGTTGCTGATGAGATGATCCCAAACCTAAAGGAAAGAACCAACCATCAGTAGTAAAAGGAAATTACCAATGATTGGAGTCGTATCAGGTTTATCTTGTAAATATGATTGGTACTTATGATACCAATGTTTGATGTGAATAACGTCTGTGATAATTGATGTGAAGTTAACCTTTTTTTTTTTTTTAGGATTTTCTGTTTTGGTTGATGAGATGATATGCATATACATGCTTTTCTTTAGATGGTTTGTGAGTGTGCAAAGTGCATGCAAATGTACACTGCACTTTTGATTTGGGTTCGTTTGGTTTGGTTTCATTGTGTGGATATTGTGTTCATAAGTGCGTACTGTGTTTAGATATGATGACACTGATGTGTATTATTCTGTTTGTGCTTTGTGTGTGTGGGCATTAGAGATCTGGCTGTTGTTACTTGGAGTTTTCTTTGTTCTTAAACCCAACTGTGGGGCATGAGAGTATGAAGCACTGTAACTTTGGGGCTATAAAGCATTTTGGATTGTGGGGCACTTCTGTGGACCTTTACTTATGAAAATGCATGTCAGATTGTTGGAAGTTCCCTTCACTGATAAAGAAAAATTATCCACATTTGATAGGAATTTATCTACTGCCAAACACTCTAATCACATTTCATCTTTGTGTTTGGGGCAGGATACTGCTGTTCTCTTTAATTCTTCATTTTTGGACCATGGGAATGGTTTATAAGTGTCAAGCTTCACAAAAACCTTGCAGTTTCTGCAGTCTTTCGGATTGTCCTGGGTTTTTAAATTCCACATCATGGCAAATGGAATGAACACTTCACAACTGCAATAGGCAAGATCTAGGGTCCTAGGATGTGAATGCAGTTGACACATTTTGCTAGATTCTGGTCTGAACTAAAGCAAAAGGTTGTGTTCATGACTGCTTTGATCACACTTCAGGATGCTGAGCTGAAACTTTTGTGTTGTGTCCTCCATCTATGGACTAAATGTTCAGATTGTTGAGCGGATGCTTTGAGATTTGTGGACACTAAAGTCAGTTGGAGGCGTTTTGCTGCTGGATCTGCAACTCAGGCTAGGCCCAAACTGATTCAACTGCACATTATACATCGGAGTTAGCAAACTGCTTTTCCAGAATTGGAGGCAAATATATTGCATGGTACTCCAGGGATTATTGAAATTATTTGCTTTAGTAAAAGAGTACATTATCAGTGGATGAAGCTGTGATTTTAAAAGGCAGGCAAGTATTTGTTCATGTGTTCTACATGGACAGTCATATGCCATTTGATCAATTTATGAATAGTATAATTGGAAATACTAATGCCATGCAGACAGAATGAATTTAAAGATAAATGACGTTTTTGTTGATGCCATACTGATTGACTGGATTTGAAGGTGAATTAAACTATTCATATGTGAACACATAAACCCCTCAAATGTCACTGTGTTCATTAATACATATATACATACCTGTCCATCTCTCTTCATTTTCTTTTCCTTCCCATTTCAGTCGGAAAGCAACTTGTGATTTCCATGAAAACAACAGATGCATATCTGCATGGCCAGAGATCGCATTCAAGTCAATTATTTTGTTAAATTTTGTAACATTCATCAAAAATTATCAAAAACAGCTCGCACAGCTTGTTCTTATGGCTGTTGGCCGGTTGAAACTGGTGAGAACATTCACTTAGATACAGGAACCATCAGCCAGCAATAATCATATGGGCAGATGGACAGTTGTAAGAACATCCACTGAGATGCTTTGTCCAGCCAACACATGTTCATATGAGCAGTTGGTCTTGAAAAAATGGTGGGAACGTTCACTGAGATGCTGAGAAAGTTCCAAGTATTTGATGTGTTGATCAGGAGAAAGTGTTTTTTATGATTACTAACACTGCAATTTCCTCAGCCTCTTGAACGGATGTGTACTTCCATGTATGCATGTGTGTGAGAGAGTGTCTAAAAGCGATGCTCCCAGGTTTGTATCTCCAGCATTTCTGAGCAGAACATCAATTTAAATGACATTTCGAAACATTTCAAGAAATTTTGAGTGTTTCTGAGATTTCTGTGCAGTTTGTTTAAAATTATACCGTTTTCTAATATGAGCTGATCAAATTTTAGGAATCATAGCCTCAATAATGTGCATATAGCATAACAGCAAACGTGCATTTTGATATGAAATATTGCTGTAATTATTTCTTGACCTGCATCTCTATTGTAATTCTTTTCTGAATTCAGATCTTTCTGTTTACATTTGGCAGACCTTATTAAATCATGACACACAGCCTCTCACATTCAGATGAAACAAATATTCAATTCAATTCAATATACCTTATCTCATGAAAGAGAAATTTGTTGCATGATCAGCAGTAAAAGTCTTTACATATTTAAGACAATAACAATATTGACACAGTAAAGCACAAATAAAATAATGCATATGATAATGATTATACTGATTATAATAGGTATTATATACACAAGTACATAAATATAAGTAATTTGACCAGTAGTACACACACATACACCTCCCCCCCTCGCACACACGCATACGCTTGCACAGACACAGTCAATTGTGCACACATACACAAATGCATGCGCACACACACACATGCACACACACACACACACACACACACACACACACACACACACTATATCACATATCGCATCAATTGCCTCAAAGAACACATGTATAACATAAAAAGCATAATGATAAGGTAATATACATAGTATAAAGCACAATCCAGGAAGAAGTAAGATTTCTGATTGACAAATACACATATTTCCACAAATGCATGCAGGCACACACACACACACACACACACACACACACACACACACACACACACACACACACACACACACACACATACATACACACACACACACACACACATGAAAAAAAAAAGCAAAATGATAGGGTAATATAGAAAAGTATGTAGTAAAAAACCACAATGTAAGAATAAGTAAAATATGATACTGTGCACACAGATAAGATTTCTTATTCACACACACACACACACACACACACACACACACATACACACAAAAAAAAAAAAAGCAAAATGATAGGGTAATAGAAATAAGTATGTAGTAAAAAACCACAATGTAAGAATAAGTAAAATATGATACTGCGCACACAGATAAGATTTCTTATTCACACACACACACACACACACACACACATACACACCACCGTAAGTACTCGACCCCACAACACATCTGATTCAAAAGTCAATGACATAAAAAGCATAATGATCGGGTAATAGAATTTAGTATGCAATGAAAAAAAAAACCAATGTAGGATGGGTTTAGATTGACACATCAACACACACAGCGCACATGCACACCCCCCCCCCCCTTCACACACACACACACACACACACACACACACACACACACACACACACGCACATCACCATCAAATACACCATCATTCATACATACACACACATTCATGCACATACTTATAATACATACACACTACACATTCAGCATCCATGCATGCACCTAGTCTTCTATCTATGCCTCTCATTCATTCGTTCAGTCGCTCTTGGCACAAATGACAGCCTCGCTCTCTTAGCGGTAGTCTTTCGGGTGCAGTATCACGAGCCTGATGGTAAGGGCTCAAAGTATTTGGCCAACACATGCATCCTGTCATTCACAATCACTCTCGCCTTGCGCACTACTTGGCATGCATACAATTCGTTCATCTCTCTCTAACGCTCACCTACCACCTTTCCACACACTCTCACCACTCGTTCCAGGACATTTCTGTTCTTCACACTCAGACCTGCATACCAGCATATCGATCCAAACATAGAAACGGACTCAATAAAACAACTATAAAAGTTTTCTAAAATCTTTCCATTCAGTTTTGCAGGTTTGCGATCAGGATAGAAAGTGTAAAACAACTTCCTGAACAAGGTCAAGAGAATGGCCTACAAACGTGGAAGAACAGCAGAGGACGATTACAACACTAAGAGAGAGAGAGAGAGAAGTATCAAACGACTTCTTGTTGCGAACTGAAACCTCACGCTGCAATGCATTTTACATGTTGTAATTGCTGTGACTTATTTAGTGCAGTTAACGTATGGATCTTAATGATTTCATCTCTTTGTTACTTCTTGATCTTTCAAGCCCTACGCACAGGAAACGTTCAGATTGAACAATGTGTCCTGGATTCATTGCCAAACTGAAAACGCGAGAACAGAGAACAGGAGGGTGCTTCAATTGGCAAACAGATGGCTTGAACTCCTCCCAACCGCATTGACCAGTCGGATCTCGATTTGCTAAGGCGTGGCAAGGTAAGTTCCTAATATTGTTTGTATTTGCCGACGAATACAAATCTGATTTGGGTGTGTCACAACCCTTCCCCTCTAGGACGAGCGCATGATCAGCTTGTCTGACCAATTGCTTGGCAGTTTACAGAATAACGCAGCTCGACATATATGGTCTGATACTGAAATTCATGAAACAAAAGAGCAGATGAAAAATGAACATCTAGTTTTGAATTTCAGTTAGCTTCTTTCCGTTGGAAATGCACTTTAAGTATAACACCAGAAACAAGATGAATGTTGTCTGAAGAGCTGGACACGAAAAAGATTTTTTTTTTCTAATGGTGTTAAGCCATTATTTTACTACCAATGTGACAAACATAATGATGTTCTCTGATTGATCGGACTCCAGAGTGGTAAGAAATTCACTCTCGCTGTGGAGAATATTACTGATGCTGTTATGTGTTGGTGAGCAACGCACATACACACACACACACGCACGCACACACACACACACACACACACACACACACACACACACACACACACACACACACACACACACACACACACACACAGAGCTACACTCACAAACGTGGTTGTACATGTGCTAATAAACTTGTTCTGGATGAGTTGGAGAGACTATGTGTCAATAATTGAATTTGTAGTTTGTTAGAATGTTGCTTGTGTCTGTTCATTCTGCCACACCTTATGTGAAACAATCAACAACACAGATCATGAGATCCCAGCAATGTAGCCCATCATTCCTAGGAAAATTTATATACCACTACTACACCCCCCCCCCCCCCCCCCTCCCGCCAATCCAATCTATCCTCTCTGGCGTCGTATACTATACCATGTCAGACCATAGCAGATAGTCACGTGACGCCCACCCTACTTCCGCCTACGGAAGATGCCGAAGTTCGTGTACTGTACGTCATTCTTCTTCGGCCTGTCACCCAAGCAAGATAAGTCTTGTGCTCTGTCTCGCCTATACTTTGCCTTTGTGTAAAGATTGCTGTGTTCGCATTCTGAACTCATTTATTTGTGGCTTGTGCTTATCCCTCAGAGTATCTTGACGTGTGAGGTTATCGCTGGGCTAGCATTCTAACCTTATTTTCGAATTTTCTCGCGATTGTGTGCTCCCGGTTCTGCTTTCCGCGTCACCGGTTCAGCTTGATTGGCATTTTCCATCGCCGCGTTCATCGCTGGTTCGGTGCCTCTCTTTATCCATCGGCCCTCCCTTTTCAATCGCCTTCGGCCCAGTCGCCACTAAATTCCGTTTTTCCCCTCCCTCGCCGTCATTTATTCCACAACCTCCTGTGCGACGATCGTGAGCCAGTCTCGTCGCCATCTTCCAGTCTCGTCGCCATTTTGTTTTGCGCCGGTCTCCCCCTCTTGTCTCCAACTTATACCCCAGTATTTTACAGGGGGTTTTTTTCGTCCACAATTTAATTCCTTGCCCCCTTCCCTCATTTGCCAGAAATTCTCGCTCGCCTTCGTGTCCTCAACGATCGCGATCGACCGTTGTCCTGGTATTTACACGTGGCGTTACTCAGCACTTTGCGCCACGCCACGGTCGCTTCTCACGCGCAGTTTTCGCCTTTTCTGCTGCGCTTTGTGTCCCTGTACGGACTTGTTTTCCTTATTTTCCATTGTGTACGTTGTTCATTTTATTTTTTGTGTGCGCACGGTCGATCGATTGCCCTAGTTATCCCCTCGATCGACCGTCGTGACTTTCTCGCTTACGATCGTGTGCTCCGGTTTTTCGCTCGGCGCCATCGCCCAATATGGTGAAGGACTCGGCGGCTGGGTCGAGCAACAACTCTGACGTGCAGGGTTCGCGCTCTTTCCCGGAGGACCCACGAGTTGGTTCCAACCCCGAGCGAACCGTTCTCTCCTTGGGAGAACGGACGGCCGCGGTAGTTGGAGATGACCCTCCCGCGGAGGGGACGCGGGAATCTCCCCCTCTACCCGACCGACGGACGCGCACGACCGTTGCGTTCGAAAGCTAGAAGGCAACCGGCGGCTATTGCTAAGTGCCTTTCATTCGACATGCCCAGGAAATCTAAGGGCAAGGCCCCCCTTTAGGGACCCCCCCTAGCCAAAACTTCCCAGCGGGAGTCCGCTTCGCCCCAGCCACCCTGCCTTCTAGCTTTCCTGCGCTTACACACACTCATCACCTTACTATGCCGAGTCACGCGACCCCCGGCCCCCGGGACCCTTGCCGGGCCGCGGACAGGCACGGGTGACGGCCTTGGGCTGGAACCCCCACCCGTCACTCGCATGTATGAGACAGGCGGGTCCACTTCTCCCCCCATCTGGGACTCGCCGTCTCACGACGCTCTCCCCCTCCGTGCACAGGTGCAGCCAACACCCCTGCACGAGGAGCGTCCCCTTAGCTCCGGATGCAGTGTTATGGCCACGTCTTGGCACGACCATGCACATGTCCATAACTCTGGGCGTATGGGAACACCGAGTGCATCCACCGGTTGTGATCATACACAAAGACGGCCGACCAACCCCGCTCGCCCGTCGCAGGTTCCCCTAGGGGTTCAGGACGTTGGGGGGCCCGACCTACTCGGCCCCCCACTTGGGCAACGTCCTCGGTCCCGTTCCTCCGGGGGGAGGATCTACCAGCGGGACCACGGGTAACCTGCCCCATTCCTCTGGGGCCCGGCATGCTCCCGGGGGGGGACCACATACTACGGTCGATATTATTCCCCCCCCCTGCTGCCCCAGGTTACCCCGGTCCCCGGCGAGTCCCTGCACAGTACTCTGGGCCGCCACAGCCCGCTTATCTCCCCGGGACCAGTGGCTCTATGCCCCCGAGAGGGACCAGTGGCTTATACCCACACCCAACCTGAACAACTATTTGGTCGATTGTGGCACCCAACCTCACAGACTTGGGTCGACCTGGTCTCTCCCACCTCGGGCGCTGTCCGATCGGCAGTCCGGGCTCTCCCACCCTAGCCCGTCTGCCGAGTATAGAGCCACGAGGGTCCCGCCCCCCCCCCCCCCCCCCCCACCACCCTACCAGGGCGGGACCCTCGCGCACCCGCGCACTTGCCTCCTGAGGAAGACCTCCCTTCCCAGGAATTAGACTCCCCACAGCCTGAGGAGGACTACGATGAGGACCTCTTCTCATCACTTTATGACATCAACACCATTGAACGTTTTTCGACCGGACTTGGTGTCGAGGGACGCCCCTCCCTCTGCCGATATCTTGGCCTTTCCTGAGATCGTTGGGCCGCCCCCAGCCCAACACTCAAGACTCAGGATTGTAGCTCCTCAGTCCCTCACTTCACTGTGGGAGAGTCCGGCGAAACGCGCCAGGGGGGGGTGCAGACGCCGTCCCCACGCCGGGTCAAGACCTTCCCCCGGCACCCAATGCGGCCCCTTTCGGCGCCCTACTTGGGACCCGCAGGAAGCACCCTGTTACCTCCCTCTTTGCTGACAATCCGGCCACCAGGGAGTGGGCCATCTCCAATCGGATTCGCCTGATACCCAACCGGCCCCCCCTACTTCGGCCACTGTCTCCTTTAAGGCGTTAAGGACTGGGACCGAGTAGCCCGGATGGGCATCTTACACACCACTGCAGGGCATGCCTACCTTAGCATGCTCTTGCAGAGGGCGGAGGTACTCTGGCCTGGGGATGACGGCGCCGTCCCAGGGCCTTCGGATACAAACTCCGAACCCCACCAGGACGAACTTCGCTTGTTCAGCGATCCCTTCATGCGACACCTAGTCAACAGGATATCGCATCACTTGTCGGCTGCGGCGGACAGCGCAGCACGACCCATTTTAATTGTCTGCTTGTGGCTAGAGACGCGGTGCTTGCACGCTCCTCGCTCTCCCCGGCACTCAGGGCATCCCTACGATGTGTCCCGGGGCCAGGATCACTCGCTCTTTGGCGAGTACTCCACCTCGGCTATGTCTCTCTCTCTCGAGGAACGCAAGCAGGCGGCGTCCTTCGCCCCCCGGCCTCAGCCACGCCCTTCCAGACCCCCCTTTCGGTCTTACCCCAGGGCCAACAGGCCCACTCCGTACCCCCGTCAAGCCGCATTTCACACCGCCGGGCCGGCCAAGCGCCCACTTAACTCGCAGAGGCCTAAAACAAAACCTCGCCAGAATTTTCGGTTCGGCCAGCAAGCACGGCCCCGCAGGTGACTGGAGGACACTCCCGTAGGGGGCATGGAACTGGCACAACCTGCCCAGCAAGACACCGGCCCACTGTACCCCTTCCCCCCGGGACCATCGGCTCCCCTGGCGGGCAACCTCTCCCGGCATGCCCGCCAGTGGCGACGTATGGGCCTCAGCCCCTGGGTAGTGTCGGTGCTTCAGGATGGGTTTCGCCTACCCTGGGCGCACGGTCGCCCTCCCCTCATGCGTTTTCCCTCCTCCGTCCCCCAGCGACCCCCCACCTGCCCAGGCGGAGGCCCTCCGCCTGGAAGTCCTCGAACTCCTACAGAAGGGGGCCATCGCAGAAGTTTTCCAGCCCAACCCCGGGTTTTACTCCCACCTGTTCGTGATCCCCAAACCTTCTTCGGGGGGATGGAGGCCCATCCTCGACCTTTCTCCCCCTCAACAAGTTCCTAAGACATACCAAGTTCAAGATGGACACACCCTTCCAGATCAGAGACTCCATTCACCATTTAGATTGGGCGACCTCCATAGATCTGAAAGATGCGTATTTCCAAATCCTTATCCACCCGGCGCACAGACGTTACCTCCGGTTCGTCTGGCAAGCTCGGGTGTTCCAGTTCAAAGCTCTCCCCTTTGGCCTCTCCCTGGCACCCTTCCTCTTCACGAAGGTTGTCAAGGAGATGGCCGCCCTGGCCAGGCAGGAGGACATTCGCCTCCTGGTTTACCTCTCGACGACGACTGGCTTGTCCTAGCCTCCTCCCAGGCTCAGTGCCAGGCCCACACCACCCGCCTCCTCAGCCTTTGTTCCACCTTGGGGTTTGTAATCAACCCCCTCAAGTGCGAACTTATTCCCAGTCAGAGGTTCTCTTTCCTGGGCATGAGTTTTCGACACGATTACCATGAGGTCGCCCCGACCCCGGAGAGGTCCGCCCGGATTGTGGACCTCATCGTGCGCCTCCGAGAAGCCTCGCTCGCACACCTCGGCCAGAACTCTGTCCTCCCTCTTAGGGATGATGGAGTCCCCTTTCTGCCCTCATTCCGCTGGGTCGGGTCCCCAAACGCCAGCTGCAGAGGGAGTTCCGTCGTCGTTGGTCCCAGACCTCGGACCGCTGGGACCTGACCATTCCCCTCTCGGCCCCTGGTTCTCGGGTGCCACGGAGGAATGGCTCAATCCGTCCACCCTGATCACCGGCGTTCCGATCTCTCTCCCAACTCAGTCCCTCGAGCTATACACGGACGCGCCTCCAACTCGGGCTGGGGGCCCACTTGGGGGACAGTCATGCCTCGGGGATGTGGGACACACAGATGGCTCGCCTCCACATCAACATATTAGAGTTGGAAGCGGTCAGACTGGCCCTCCTCCACTTCCAGCATCTAATCTCGCACCGACTGGTTCTCCTCCTCACGGACAACACGTCGGTAGCCCATTACGTCAACAAGGGGGGGGGGGGGGGGCTCACTCCATCGGCCTCTCTCAGGACAGAGGCCCTCCTTCGCTGGTGCCACGCACGGGGAACCACCCTCCGTGCGAGACACATAGCGGGGACACGGAACATCCTGGCAGACACTCTCTCAGCCGGTCAGGGACCCTTCTGCACACAGAGTGGACCCTGAACAAGCTGACACTAACCACTGTCTGGGATCACTGGTTCAAGCCCATGGTCGACCTATTTGCGACACGGTTCAACCATCGACTCCCCATGTATGTCTCTCCAGTCCCGGACCCCCGAGCGTACGCGGGTCGATGCGCTCTCCCTCCCCTGGACGGGACTTGTCGCCTACGCCTTTCCCCCCTTCCCCATACTTCACAAAGTGATCAGGAAGGCCAGGCTGGAGAGACCCAAACTCATCCTCATAACCCCATGGTGGCCGACTCAGTCGTGGTTCCCGGACCTCAGGTCCCTAACTCACGTTCCCCCTCTCCAGCTAGCCCCTCGGTGGGACTTGCTCAGACAACCTCGCTCGGGCCTCCCTCACTCCAATCCCCTGATGCTTCGCCTACACGCTTGGCTTCTATGCCAGCCAAATTGCGACCACCACCGGTCCCCCCCGCCGCCCCCCCGCCCGACAGACCCCGGTCTGTCCTAGAGACCCTGACAGAAGCGGGAGCATCGCAGGGACTACGAGACTTGGCCTCGGCCTCTCGTAGGGCTAGCACAGAGTCCCTCTATAATTACAGATGGGGAGAGAGATGGGTCACGTGGTGCACGGCTAACTCGGTCCCCTACCTACACCCCTCCAACATCCCTAGCTAGGCAATTTCCTATCCCACCTTTCGTCCTCCTTAAAACTCTCGGCTAGCTCCATTCGGGGCTACCGATCGGCCGTATGCACCACCATCCGACAGCTCGGCGGCCCATCTTTCGACAATGACTTTCTACTCAGAGAACTATCACGGGGGGTTGCCCTACGGGAAGCTCAATCCCCTAGGCGCGCCCCCTTGTGGGACCTCTTTCTGGTGTTAGGCGCCCTCAGAAAACCCCCTTTCGAGCCCCTCCGCTCCATTCCCTTTGACCTCCTCTCCTTCAAGACCACCTTCCTTCTCTCTCTCCCTGGCCTCAGCCAGAAGGCGAAGTGAGATTCATGCCCTCAGCGGGGACCCTCGGGACATCGCCTTTCACAGAGACGGCTCGGTCTCACTTAAGTTCCTACCTGAGTTCCTAGCGAAGAACCAGGAACCGGGGCAGCCCTCTCCTTCCCTCCTGATCCGCTCTCTAGCGGATATCTTAGGCAACGAGCGGGGTGGGGACATGGACCTGTGCCCCTCTAGGTGCCTCAGATACTACTGGGAGCGTTCCCGCCCCAGGCGTTCCTCGCAGCGACGCCTTCTTATCTCCATCAACCCCAACAACAAGAAGGACATATCGGCGGGCACTATCTCTAGGTGGCTATCCAATACTATCAGATCTGCCTATGCCCAGGCGTACAAAGACCTCCCAGCCCTGTCACCCCGAGCCCATGAGGTCAGAGCGCTGGCCACGTCCTCAGCGTTCCAGCACTCTGTCCCCGTGCGCCATCTCCTGGAGGCAGCCTACTGGCGTTCGGAGAACCCTTTCATAAACTTTTATTTAGGGACATCCGCATGACCAGGGCTGATGGTTCTAAAGGGATTTCATTTGTGGCGGCCAATGCAGCCATATCGGTCTACCCCAGGAACCATTAGGGCGCTCGGCCCTCCTCCTATTACTTTAAATTCTGCTATGGTCTGACATGGTATAGTATACGACGCCAAAATGGGGAGTTTTGTTATACTCCCTGTTTGGCTAAGTATACTTACCATGTCAGACTCTAATGCCCGCCCTACCTTCCCCTCTAGCGCCAAGTTCCCTGGGGGTTTGCCTTGCGCGCAGGCCTCATTGAATGACGTACAGTACACGAACTTCGGCATCTTCCGTAGGCGGAAGTAGGGTGGGCGTCACGTGACTATCTTATTACTGCATTGGCCACAAACTATATGCGTACACCTTCCATCCTACTTCTCTCTCCTGCTGCCTTCCCACTCTCTTCATCAGACACACCATCCCAAATGTTTGGAAACGGGGTTAAAACAGTTGAACTGTTCCTCAGTTTTCAATGGTAGTAGCTGACATACGGATCCATAGTCAAGCGAAGAACCGCATTGACGGTTGTGAGTTTGAACCTTTCGTGAGGTCGAATTTGTACAGCATGTACCTGATTCAGGTCAGGGAAGGTTACGGCAGTGGAAGGAGCGGGATGGGCTGACCTTCCATCAAACTGTGCGCCAGACCTCACTGCCCCAGTTCTCTGCCCCTACTACCTTTTATGCTATGAGCTTCAACCTTGAATTGCTATCTGTTGCTTTGAAGCCAACGATGATGATATACAGTTTTCAAGAAGATGCTACCTCCCTTTAGCATGTGTGATGAAGGAAAATAATAATCTGCAGGGACTAATGATATATGGCTAACACGTGCTCAGAATATTACTGTAAATACCTAGCTCAAGGATGAGGGGTGACATGGAAAACTGAGAGAACATCGAACTTGAAAGTGGGAATGTCAGATAAACAAAAACAAGTTTGAATAAACTCCGCTTCATTTTAGGCGAGGTCTTCCTCAAGGTAGGTGGGTATAATATGTGACTGTACAAAACCAAGGTCCTGGGAGAACTCTCTTTCGGCTAGCTAACCCACGTTACCAATCACAAAAATCGATCCAATAGATACAAAAGCAGCTTTCCTAAACTTGGGGTAGACCTGCTACCCGCATGTAACAAATGTCGTCCCGTGGACGTGGTGTCCTCAACAGAGACACTGAGAAGGAAGCAATTGTCACATCTTTGGTAGCGTTTGTTTATCAGTTGATATGTCTAAGGTTGTGCAATCACCCTATCATACATATGATTTTGAATACGTTGTGGAGAGAGGTTTTTGCAGACAGGAAGTTGTACAGTTGCCACCTTCATATATGAGAGATATTTCTACAGACTGGAAAGTTGTACAATTACTACCTTCATATATGTTTCAAATAGGCCATCGAGTATGAGTCTTTTCTGCTGACAGGAAAAGGGGCGAAGGTGGATCAAAGGCCTGGTTAAATAGGATAGACGGAGCTCGTCAGCTGGGAAAGGAGTTTATCTGGAAAAGGGAAACTCTGCTTTCAAAGCTACGCTGCCTTGCGATCATACGCCGTTCGAGGGAAAGGCTTCAGGAGTAAGACTGAAGGTTAAAGTCCCATTGCCAAACGGCGGCAGGGCAGTGAACTGTAAGAGATTCAGCAAGTGACAGGGGAAAACCATGATGGAAGGTGAACCTTTCTCTCACCTTCCATCGCCTTCCTGTGCTGAATCAGGTACCCATTCGCTGCTAGGTGGACATCCAAGACAGGGGTTTTAGTCTGAAAAAAAAAAAATCTGCTTCTGTGACTGGTTCAAACTTACGACCGTCAACTCCGCAGACAAATGCTCTAAACATTTTACTACAAGTTCCTTTTCCGAGAGCAACGGTAAATGCCAGAGTAAAATCCAGAGACGGAAAAAACCCAAACCCATGAATGGTACAAACTTATGGCCGACAGTGCGTAGGTCGTTTGCAAACTCGCTCTGATAGCTTCTGCTACAGTGCTCGTGCCTGATTGCAACAGCCTGCTGTTCCTTTGGGTCTGCCAGTGACATGAAAGACGTAGAGCGGGGAGGGGGTGGGTTTCGGGGATGAGGACATGCTGCATTGACAACAGCCTGTCCTCCATACCACATCACCTAGCAGCTTGCATTCAACTACAAATCGCTCGCCCAGAAATCTGCCGCCATAATCTGGCGAGGACACTCCCAGCTTCACCTGCGCCATCTTCAATGATGGAGTTGCCCAGCCGCCGTTCCACTTTCCTCATTGCCCTTCTGCACTCTTTTTGGCAAAAGTTATGGTTAAATCAGTTGTAATTCTTGGCATTCTGGTACAGCCTCTTTTTTTTTCTCTTGAGGAATTTACGGATGTCTCAGCTGATCCATGGGAGACCATTCCTTTTGTGCCGGGGCGCAGATGGGCTGTCATGATACATGACTTGAAGGTCTTCCATATGGTGTTTATATCCAGTCCTTCTTCCTTCAGCCTCTCTAGTTTGTCTGCAAGTGGTTCAAAGTCAGTCTCTCTCCAGTTCGCCTTTTGAGAAGAAATGGGTCTTCCTGGGCTTCTCTTTGACTCGTGTGAAAATCCTTTACCACTGCTTCATGGTAAGAGAAGCCGGGAATTGAAAACTTGGCCAGCGACATGTTGGAGACAAAGTCAAGGCCAGTGAGATTGTTCTTTCAGGTGGGCTGGTTATAAATGTGGGTCAAGTGGACTGGATATCTTATCAATCAGCTCTGTCTATACTACCCGATAAGTATTTCTTTTGGTGACTGAACCCACCTCATATCCGGGCATTGAAAGTCATCAGCAATCACCAGCCTTCAAGGCGAAGTGGTTAGCGTTGCGGACTTTCGGCTGGGAGAGGGTTGCTTCGATTCCTGTCAGAGCCATGTATTTGTGGGATTTTTCTGCCCTGACTGGCCCATACCAGAGTTGAGTTGCTACAGGTTCCATTCGGAGACTGGGACCTCACAGTGGAGTTTCATCCACTTAAGGATTCATCTCTGACC
>JADBJO010001822.1:310000-373308 GCA_016801955.1 Conus betulinus
TCTACCATCCTCAGCCTCATTTCTTCTTCTTCTTCTTCTAGGAAAGTGACCGCAATCAACAAGTTGATTATTCTGTCACTTTGGAGGAGGTCGGCGAAGGACAAAGAAAAACAAAACAAAACAAAAACAACAGCAACAACAACAACAACAACAACACACAACAACAACGAAAACATATTTACTGAGTCTGGAGGCCCCTGACACAAAAGTGTCGATGGTTGTGGCCACCACGACGCTCTGGGGCAGACGGTTCCAGTCACGGATTGTTCTCGGCAGAAAAGTCTGTTGTTGGTATTGTGTGCGGCATCTCGGTTGGTTATATTGATGGTCGTGGCCTCTCCTCTGGCGGGCCACTGCAGTCGCCATCTTTGCTTTATGCCGTTCATGTTCACTATATCGTTTCGGATTTTGTATAGCATGGTGAGTCGAGCAGTCTGTCGTCTGTCTTGGAGCGAGGGCCATCGCAGTTCGTCAATCGTGTTTGATACGCTGGAGGTGTTGCGATAGTGCCTCAAGACGAATCGAGCTGCTCTGCGCTGTATGTTCTCGATCTTGTCGATGTTCTGCTCTGTGTAGGGATCCCAGACTGCTGCAGCATATTCCATGATGGGTCGCACAAGGGTCTTGTGTGCTGTCTCTTTGATCCCCGGGAGCTAATTTTCAGGTTTCGCCTTAAGAAGTCAAGGGTCTTGTTGGCTTTCGAGCAAACATTGCTGATTTTCATTCCAGCTGAGGTCTTTGGTGAAAGTCAGACCAAGGTACTGTGCGTTGCTAACTGTTTCTAGTGTGTGCTCGTGTAGCTGGTAATGCTGCTGGAGTACGTCTTTCCTGCTGCGGGTTACAGGTAGTGTGGTGCATTTCTCTGGGTGGAAGACCATATCCCGTGTGGTGCATTTCTCTGGGTGGAAGACCCATCCCATCTCTCTTCTCCACTCTGCGAGTTGTTTGAGATTCCGTTGTAGATGATCTTGGTCATTCGGTGATACCACCACATCACACACTGCTGTGTAATCCGCAAACAGTCTGGCATGGGCAGTCAGTAGATCTGGCAGGTTGTTGATTTAGATATAGACCAGAAACAAGCAGGGGCCATGTACGCTACCTTGTGGGACTCAAGACTGAACATTGATGGAGGCTGACCGTACTCCGTTGACTACAACTGCTTGCCTTCGGTCTTTGAGGAAATCGGAGAGCCATGTGAGGAGTGTTCCCTGGATGCCATAATGGTGGAGCTTGTGGACCAAGAGTGAGTGTTAACCTTATCAAACGCTTTTGCAAATCCATGACAAGGATGTCTGTCTGTTTTCCTTGGGCCATGTTGTTAACAAGTTCATCCGCAAAATCAAGGAGCTGCGTCTCACACGATCGTTTTCTCCTGAATCCGCGTTGTTGGTGACACAGTATGCCCTGTACCTGTAGGTGGTCCGTAATGGTACTGGTAAGGATGAGTTCCAGTACTTTGCAGCAAACACTGGTCAGTGACACTGGTCTGTAGTTTGCTGGATCGTAATGTTCTCCTTTCTTGAATACTGGTGGCACGTTGCGTCCTTCCAGTCAGATGGTAAGGTGCCAGTGTCTAAGGACGACTGAAAAATGATGGTCAGGATGGGGGGAGATCTCTTCTGCCAGTACTTTCAAAATCTTCATATGCTTCTTCACAAAATCTCGTCATTGGTAATCTGGTTAATTTTACCCAGTACTTCGTACACTTTACAAGAGGAATGGAACTCGCAGACGGAAAACACATTGTACAAAATCCGTCCAGACCTGAAAGAGTTTTTAACCATTTTGCCGAGACGGCCGTAAACGAGAAACAGTTTTGCGCCGTTACTCACAGGCCACTCCTTTTACCCCCATCCTTATTTTTGAAAAGATGAAGAAGCTCCGTGGTGCATGATGTCATGTACCACTCACATTTAAACATGTTTCATTAGCGTGCTGGGACTTGCATGATGTGAGACACAAACACTTTACAGCAGACTCCATGAACACCTTGTTCAGAGATGTCTCACCTGATGTGATCTCTAACTTTCTGAAAGAGATTGTTATTTTTCATTTGATGTAAGATTTTACGAAGAAAGAATTTTAAAGCGGGTTCCGATGTGTTTTTAGAAGGTGTACTTTAAAGGTTGTGTGATTTTTTTCCAATGACTTGCGAGTTGACTTGAACGTGGTGACAACCCTGATATAGCCCTTTGCGGTCAGCTGGGCTATAAGCAACATTACTTTCTTACCTCTACAGTTTACAAAAAGATTTTGTATACAATGGATACCTGCCTGATTTACCATAAGAAACGGTATCTGTTGAATGCAATGGCACACACAATGAGACGCTTGATGGCAAATGTATACTTTTCCATGTGATTGTTGACAGTAAGTCCCAAACTTATGCTGCATAAGTCAAACAAACTTATGCTGCATAAGTCAAAATCGGTTCAATTTGGGTATTGAAAAGTTTCCAGAAAAGACTTGAGACAACAGAACCTAACTTTCGCAAAGATGTAAGAATTTAATACCCCCCCCCCCCCCCCCCCCCCCCCCCCCCCCCCCCCCCCCGGCCTCTTTTTTCTACTTGATTCCGCCCATGCAGACATCGCACTTAGTCTTATTGTAAATAACTTTCCTAAATATTCATCTGAGTCAGTGACTGTAATTTCCCTATCCCCATAAAGCCATTTTTCGTGTGTTGTCGGTAAAACGGAGAGAGAGAGAGAGAGAGAGAGAGAGAGAGAGAGAGAGAGAGAGAGAGAGAGGTGGGGGTGTGGGTGGGCGTGGATGGATCTGGCGGTAGGGGAAGGGAGACTGAAGGTGGTAAAGGAAGCCATTAGCTTACTGCTATGACTTCGTGTTTGGTGCTGGAAGAGTGGCAGGGGGAGGAGGGGGAGGGAGATGGAAACTGGGTTCAAATATCTGTAGCATCCTCCATGCAAAAAAACAAACACACACACACACACACACACACACACACACACACACACACACCTATAAAGTTTACAAAAAGATTTTGTATACAGTAGATACTCTTTGTTTCCATGGGTAACGGATAAGCAAACGCATGCTTTTTTTTCATCCAGCCCTTGCCCCGTAAGGGATTAACTAAGCATGACTAGCGACTAAAACTTACAACACTTTTAACAAAAACACGTATTTTCACAAATTCAAAAAAATGTTGTTCCGCCATTAACACTGATGCGTAGATGAATTCAACGAAGAAGAAAAAAGAACGATTGAAACAACAAAAATTGACAACAAAGAAGAGAAAAACTCAGCACACACAAAGAGCAAGCTAGCTTCGTATTAGTTATCAAAGGAACGAGAGAGAGAGAGAGAGAGAGAGAGAGAGAGAGAGAGAGAGAGAGAGGGGGGGGAGGGGGGAGGGGAGGGGGGGGGGGGGGGGGTTCTGATGCCGAGTTCGTTCCAACCGATTTAAACACACACACACAACACACAGAACCCATGAAAGTAGTGTTGTGACCGAGCTTCCGGGTGAAGTTTATCATACAGTCCATAGTCTGTAAAGAATGAACCTAAATGGGTTTTCGTTAATTATAACCACATTTAAAAAGAATTGACAACACATAGATTTCAACGAACTTCAAGTCTGTCGCTTTTGTCATTTGTCACGGATTTCTTTGGTTAGGGACCTGCTTTTGCATCCACTGATAGTAGGTTGATCACATGACCAAATAGTTCATGCGCAGTAGCTACTTCATCTTGAAACCTTCTGACCGCAACCCAGAGAAATCCGTGGAAAGACAACGCTCCGCCATCTTTTTTCAGAAATTCTTCACAAAAGAGTTTAATATTTCAAGAATCTTGGTTTCCCTCAGAGGTGTAATTCTTTTCTGTTTACAAAATCGTTTAACTAGTGTTGAATATGTATTTAATGGATGTAAATTTGGTAAGAAATCGACTTTTATCGCGATTTTCATGGCACAACGAGCATTCCTTTTCTTTGAATCTTAGACTTCGAGCCACGCGTGTTCCCTCCTCACGTTTGGTCATTCAGTGATTGAAATACTTGTTTTGTCTGTTTTGTATCATATTCTGAAATATTACTTTTACTAATCTATCAGTGTGTGTCTTATACTACTGGTTGTACGTTCAAAGAGATTCATGTTGCTGGCGTCTATAAAATTCGACAAGTGCGTCATGATGTATTGTCCCAAGGCCAACGATTGAACCTTTACGCGCGTAAATATGATTAGTAGGCAATGGTTTCCATGCTGCTAAGGCACGTTTTTGACACACGTGGAGGGCTTACGACTAAATACTGAAAAGTAGGAATTCGAACTAGGCCAAACCCAATAAAATCAGATCTGACAGTTATTAATTTTACGTTGTTTGTTGTATATGTACTAATAACGACTTACTTTGACAGCAAATAGGTCAGGGACTAGAGTACAAATAAACAAAAGAACAAGAAAAAGAGCAAAAAAGCATTAATGATCTCAGGACACACACACAAAATAAAATGAACAAGGCCAGCATAATTTAATGAACTTTTAATTTTACAGCACTGAAACTAGTGAAAGACTGTAAGGTATCTGTGCGTGCTGGTGAATGTAATTTAATTTTTCAGGCTCTTCTAAATTTTGATTTGTTCATAATTTTTTTAATTTTTTATATAGACTGGGAGAGAGTTTGGATAAATTTACAGTGTCTCGTTACATTTTTGTACAGGTCTGCAGAACTTTGCATTTGTAGTGTGTAATATTAACCGGATTCTATTGCACCATGGACTGTTAAGTGGAGCATTTAAGATAAAATTTAATCTATCACATGTTATAAACAAGTTTGATTTACAGTATCAAGCAAAAGGTTTCAAACTATTGTAAAAATGTAAAGATATAACATGCATTTGTGGTGATAAGTAAAGACATTTTTTTTTATGCGAGCAGTTGAACATTTATGTGTACTGTGGCTTATTCCTTTGAAACGATTTTAAGAAGGAGATCACTTAATGACTTATGAACAAAATTGCCAACTTTCATGACTTCATTGTCCCATCACTGGATTCTTTACAAACGTACAAAATGATTGTTGTTATGCCATTATATATATTGCTTTATGTTGTTGTTATTGTTTTAGAATTTATTGTAAGATCACTTATGTGGATTTAAGAAATATGCATACATGCACAAACATGCACTTACAGAAAACACTATCCCAAAATTGTCCTCGGTCAAAATAACAAATCCATTCTTGAAGAATATATCAGTGTCCCCCATCCCCACTTTTTTTTTTTAACATTTCATTTTAAGTTGAATTTGTGGTCAGTTTGCAAATTTCTGAAAATTTATCTTTTGCCATAGTGTGTGTTAAGAAATGCACAGTAAGACAGACAGACAGACAGACATACACGCACACACACACACACACACACACACACACACACACACACACACACATGCGCACGCACACACACATTCACACACTGAAAAGAAAAATACAAAGAGAATTGAGCTCTTACGCTTTTTTTTTTCTTGCTTTCTTTTTGTTTGTTTTTCTAAATGTTTATCTAGATTTAGAGAATACTAAATCAGAATATATATGTGTCATTTTGATCTTCATTTAGCATACCCTGACATTGATCAGAAGCAATACTATGAATCCCTGAAAGATTTTCCTTCTACCCCCTCATTCCCTTCCCTCACACTGTGACACAATAATAATGATAATTTTTATTTTTTTTTTTAAAAATTTCTCTTCTGCTTTCATTTGATGTTCCATTATGATTGCATGACAGCTTTGTTTGCTTTCTTACATTATTTCATTTCACAGCACCAACTCAGGGCGAGGACTGGATGTAAAAAAGCGCATCAGTGCTTATCTATTATCCTCGCAAATGAAGAATTTTGTCTTGTCTTGTCCCCCCCCCCCCCCCCCCCCCCTTCTACCCCCTCATTCCCCTTCCCTCACTCATATACTCTTTTCTTCCTCCCCCCTTCCGCCCGTCCTTCTCGCGCACCTCATCAAACATCCCACTCAGTTGCACTACTCTCTTTTCCTCCTCCTTCCATGTCTTTCCTTCCCTTTCAACTGTCCAATATTGTGGTCCTTTTGTATGTCTGTATCATATACATGTATGTTCTGTGTTTTGCGGAATAGGTTAGAAGAATTTTTTTGTTCATGCCGTAGCCAGTGTTAGACAGTTGAACTGATCACAAGTATAAAGAGTAACTGGTTATTTTTCTAACTGTGTAAATGGTCATTTCTCCCCCCACCCCCCTCCCCCACTTAAAAAAAAAAAAAACAAAGCCGCTATTGTCTTTCTTTGTGGCACATAGTAATATATTCTATTTCAACTTCATCAACTTTAGATTACATGAAAATTCTTTTCCTATTCTTTTTTTCTTTCTTGCTTTTGTGTTTATGTTTTTGTCTCATTAAGAGGTTTTGAATTTTGAATCCAGAATACAGCTGATGTGTAGCTAGTACGTGTATTGTGTGAATGTCAGTAAGGTCAGTGACTGTAATTTAGCATTTTTGTGTGTGCTTTCGCAAGGTTAGTGACTTCGGTAAGCAGGTCAAGTTTTTATCTGTGTGTTAAGTCGGCAGTGTTCTTCTCTTTGTTTCTTTTTCTTGTGTGTGATTTGATTAGTAAGCTTGAAATAAATATAGTTTTTGATAGAGATTAAATTGAATTTTGCTGAATCCTTGGTGGGGAAAAAAAGAGGACCATTTCCCTGTTGCTGATAAGTAAATGTATTTGGTTTGCTTGGTAAATTCAATGATCTGTTTTTATTGATCTGTGGTTTTTGTTTGGGTAAGTTTGCCTTTTTTTTAATGGTAGAATGGTAATGTGGATATTTTGGAAAATTTAAATTTTACTTTGTTTTTCTCCTTTTCATGTCCAGTGAGCAAGGGAGTGCCATCATGGCGTATCTCCAGAGAAAGAACATCCCTCGTCACCAGCGCATGTGCATGGTGTGTGCAGTCAGGCGTGTTCATACTCATTCATGTTCTGCAGCCACTGCTCCTCCTGGGTGCACAACAACTGTGATGCTGTGGATGAAGAGAAGTTGCCCCAGTTTGAACGCCTCCCACTAGACTTCCCTTACATCTGCCGAAAGTGCCGATCAGATGATGAGGGAAACTTTGACTTCACCAAATCTATGCAGCGACTTCACAAGGTAGACTGCTTTGAGTGGTTTATTTCCTAATTCTTTTAAAATTTTCACAAAAGAATTGAGAATCTGCTGTGTGCTTCAGTTTGTCTGCTCTCTGTCATTTCAGTTTTACTGAAATTCTTCAGGATCTGAAACACAAAAATGTGCGAACAGTTCACAGGGAATTTGAGATTTTATGATGACTTTTATTTAACTGACAGTCCATTGGGAAATTGAAATTTGATGATTTATTGGTTATCATAAATTTGCTCTCTTTAAGGTGAAAATTTAGGAAATGAAGTGGTTTATGGTGTGACTTAGGACCGTGGGGAAAAAGTGAGACCCACAAATTGGAAAGAGAAAAAAAAAATACAGATGATTAATCCGTATGTGTGGCTGAATTCTGTTTGGAAACTGTAAAACTAAATATGAATGTATTGTTTCTTGAAGATGTTGAGTTTTTAACATCTTGTGAGCCAGAAGCTGTTGAGGAAAATTTTTTCTTGATTCACTAGTAAGGTAATGTTGCATATACTATTATAGCCCTCTTTTCAAATGACTAAATCTTCAATTTGTCAGGTTTTGACTTCTCCGTATCCTGTATTCTAGAAGATTTATTTCTGCTGCCATGGATGTTTTATTATTTGAAATAGTATCTTTTGAACCCTTTCGATTCTCTCCTGTAAGTGTTGAGAATGCAATTTTTATTTACTGATCAGAAGGCATTACTTACAGATGTGTAAAAAAAAAAAAAGATTAATTGCAGAACATCGGCATAATAAGAAAGGATTTCTTATTTGACTTCTTAAAGATGATGTTATCATATTTGTATTAAAGATGAAGTGGATATATTTTAATGGAAAGAAGAAGTGTTAGAAACCAGATTCATTTGATTGAAGTTCGTTTTCATCTTTTATCCTTGCCTTTTATATTGGTATTCATGCTATGTGATTCTTCAAATTCTGATACATTTCTTGTGATTTGTTGGAAAAGGGCCCAGAATTTCACCATCTGGCTCTCTGCTGATATTGATGTTGATGGCATGACAGCATAGTTGCTTCCCTTCACCTGATTACTGCCTTTGCTAATAACTTGATATTGATCATGCTTGGTTATTAGCAGTCACTAGAGAGTCGATACTTTGCATGTACGTGTGCTAAGTCTATCTGGTTCATATTGTTTTTGAAAAGAGTGGTTCAGGTTTGATTCATTTTATTATTGCTTTGTAATTTATTTTCATGTAACAGCAGCTAAATGAATGTAGTTCCACCGATACCTTAATACCATTGAACATTGAACATTTGCATAGAGCTTTTAGCTAATACAGTAAAAGCAGTCTCAGTGCATCCTTCAGAGTTGGCCAGTGTATTTTTAGAAGCAAATAAACCACATGATTGGTTGAAATGCACAGAAGAACAATTTTCGATCATATCAGGATGTTTTATTTCCAGATGCTCAAAGATGATTTCAGCATCAGCTGAGTAAAAGTATTGTGTATTCATGATTGATGTGATTGTGTACAGCAATTTCTATGCCTCTTTTACTGTTTTAGTTTTACTTATGAAAAGATATTTGGTTCTAGACTGGTCTTTTCTCAGAGCAACCAAATGAAGATGACTTGAACAGGATTGTCACTGGAAATCTCAGAACTGTCATGCACTCTTACAGTCTTAGTTAATATTAATCATGCCGTGATGACAGACCCTGAGCTTTCACTCTGAGTCTTTAATCTATTGAGAGCAAAATCAGTGAATTGTTTTTTAAACTTCAGTTTTCTGAAGAAAAAAAAACCGATGCTATCACCAAATAGTGACTCACTCTGTCACAAATGCTTAAATGGGGACAGTGCAAGCTCTGTTCTCATTCACTGTATTTCCCAGTTTATTTGTTACTTTCTTTTTTTTTTTTTTTTAAAAGCCAATTTAGAATTAAAGTTATTCCATGTAAGAAAGCTAGTATATGGTTGTATATCTTTCAGACCTGTTTACCCACACAAATTTGCCATATTTATTTTTGTACACTTATAAGGTGAAAATACGTTGGAACTAAAAGAAATGTAAAAAAAAAAAATTCTAGAGAAAAAGTTCTTGAGCAGTACTGTTGACTAAAGGGGCTTTGACCAAATAGCAAAAACTCTTCCTAACTTCTGTGTGCCAGGGCATGTCTGGTTCTTCAACAACATGCCCTGGAACATTGGAAAAAAACAGTAAAAGAGCATGATTTTGTACCAAAATGTGCTGATGAATTTGGTTTGAAAATAATTTGTAATAGAATGAACCTATTTTTACCATAGTCGATGCAAAATCAGGTGGTTAGTACCGGGAAGAAGCCATTGCAGTATGATGGCAAGTGAAAACAAATGTCCACCATCCCTGCTTTTACAAAGATTTGGAATTTTGTACAAACTTTGTTGAAAAGTACCCCAACAGCATTTGTAGGATAAACAGATCTTGTCTTTGCACTTGATTTACACTACAGTAAATGTTAGCTCTTGATTTCTTATAAATACTAATAGTGGCATTTTCTCTGCCATTATTTTAACACAGCTTCTGCTGTTGATTGTTCTGTAACTTTCCTTGAATATTTGTTTCAGGCAGCGATAGAGGGGTACAAGAAGCTAAAGTCCTGCGTGAAGCGAGAAGTTCTCTTCCTGGATGGATCCTTTGTTTGGTTTCTCAGGTGTGGGCAGTCTAGCAGTGGACAGCACAGCACAGTTTCTGATGCAGAACTATCTCTCCAATGACAAGGGGATTCCTGCTGTTACCTCTGCCATGGACCATGTGCTGTTTCGAGCCGTCTCCCTGGCAGTCTGTGCCAAGGATCCCCCTGGCTTGTGAGCTCCGTGTGCGTTGCTGCATTGAAATGATCACCTATGAGAACTTATACAGATATCAGAAAAATCATGAGGAACTAGCTCGTTTCGCACCAGACTACACAGAGAGTTGCATTGACTGTGCCCTTATGGATGAAGGTTCCTCTGTTTGGACAATGTCTGCTCTTGCCAGTGTCATCAGACGACCTATCATGTCGGTTTTTCCCAGCGTGAATGGTGCTTCGGATCCTGCTTATGAGGCCTTGAATGTGAAGTTCAAGCCTCGTGAAGGAGAGGTGAGCTGCCAGCTAGTGAGGATACTATGGAGCAGTGTCAATGTGGAGATCACCCCAGGTAAGTGGAAACCCAATCACTTCGTACCCATCTTTGACCAGCAGAAAGCAGAACCTCCGCCGAAGAACCCACGTAAACGCCAAGCCTCGGAGATGGAGACGGGTCAGGAAATGGAAGATTTGAGTGAAATCATAGATGAGGATGACTCACTGAATGATCAGCCACAGATTGAAGTGGTACGACTAGAGAAGGCAGAAGGAGGCCAGCCCATTGAATACGGCAAGTTTATGGATGTGTTTGAGGCGTTTGAGAAAATCACAACAGCAACCGAAGTCCATTCCGACATACCCGAGGAGTGAAAGAGAACTGTTGGTTTTTAATTGACAACAGTCATAATGTGAGACACCCAGACAGAAGGAACACTTTCTTCGATGATTGTGGAGTTTGGGATTCCAAACAGGGCTCTGTGGCCAAAAGCTATTTGCTTTTGGATGACGCTGATAACACAATCTTGTGCACTCTCAAATTACATGAGGGTCTGTATCAGAAGTTTGTGAAAAACAATGGCAAGAATGAATGGGTGGTGCTTGAACCTCAGCCTGATCCTAACAGAGTCGTCGTCTGCCATCGCTACTATGCTTTCCTGAAACGCTGCACCACATACAAACGACGGGTCATTTGGTTTGATATGCCACATGCTGATGACAAAGGCAGTGAGGTCGCTCTGGTAGAGTACATCGGTCAGTTCCCTGGGATTTACTCGGCCAATACATGGCAATTCCAAGCGTGGAAGAGGAGGAAAGAGCAATTATGTACGCACTGATCCCAAGCTCCTGGATGAAATTGCCAAGGAAATCAGAAGTGGAAACAACATGAAGCCTATGAAGATGTACAAGGAAATTCAGGAGAAACTAGGATCCAATTGTACCCTTCGTGACGCCAGACAGATCAGGAACTTGAAATACTCTGTTATGAAGAGATTGAGAAAAGAACAGGGTTTTGAAGTTGGGAAGATGGAACAAGAAAAATGGACTTGTTTCTGCTGATACTCCAGAGATCAGCATCACAGATGAAAGTGGCACCCCAGTCATCAGTGAAACTACTGCCACAGAAGACAGCACTCCTGCACCATCAAGGTAATCATCCATCATGAGCAGGCGGATGCCTCAACCGCCATGGATTCTTTTGAAGGTGTTACGGGGATCACACAAGGCCGGCCGTTTAGTAGAGCTGGCAGAGGGTCAGCAGGCCATTAGCTTCATGAGCACGGACGACAATGGTGTGTCTGATCCCTCCACTGAGACTATCATTATGGTCAGCAATCTGAAGGATTTGGAGAGCATCACTGGAGGGGAGGTGGTGGTTACCCAAGCAATATAGTTGCCGGGAACAGAAAGTCAGGTGAAGACTAAAAGTTTCCAAAACAAGACAAAGGTTACCCAGACAGTTTAGCTGAAGGCTGGACATTATGCCAAGACGGACACTTGTTTGTAGTAATTTTTGTAAAGAACTCCAATTGGAGCTTGAAGAAATTCCATTTTAAAAACACTTTTAGTTTAGATTTTGACCATGAATTGTGAAATATCAAAAGAATTACGTCAATTATTATGTGTACAAGGTCATGTTTTGTAGACCAGGTATTTAACATTTGCTATCTTCTTCTCTAGGAGGAGGAAACATCAGAATAAGGTTTTTCATGTTTGGTATTTGAGGCGCTAGTGTTGCTGTTTATGAACAGTTCAACAGGATCAAATCTGTGTTCAGAGCCGAAACTTTTTGGCAGTTTTGTGCATCTCTGACTTTAGACTTGTTTAGTTTCAGGAGGGAAAAAAAATGTGTTTGGACAAATGATGATTAGCTATGTTATTTTATGCTAAATCAAGCTGGTCTTCACATGTTTTGTCTCTTATTTACAAAACATAGAATACTGGTTTAAACTGATGAACAAAACACACTTTACTTGGTAGTGTCATGTTAAAGGGGAAAGGAGAGAAAGATGGACTTTCTACTACTAGTTCTAGTCATCTGCTGTCTTGAGTAGATTGTGAATGACGATGAAATGTAGATCTAGTTGCAAAGTGAGGTGACTGCAGGTGGAAATCTAAAACAATTTGAAAAGATATTGATAATGCACCGTAAAAAAAACCCACCATAGACAAACGAATCACAAGACAAAACATTATGCATTTTGACCTCTTAGGTCTTCTTCAGGCAAGGTACACAACACTCAGGTCATCCAATTTGGCACAAGACAGGCGTTGAATGAAAATGAGGCTGTCTTGTGATTCGTTTGTCTATGTTTTTTTTTTATGGCGGTGAGTTATCAGCAACTTTTCAGATTTAGTGAAATTTAGGCTAAACATGGCTGTCAGTGGTTTATGTCATGGACTATAGCTGAGGGATTCAACAAATGTGTTTAGACCTCATCAAGTGTATACATCTATCCTAGAATTATTTGGCCCAGGCTGACCCCACCTAAAGAGGCACAGTGTGTTATGGGCACAAATGGACAGGCTTTAATGATAAATCACACTCTCAAGTTTTCATTCACCAGACTTATTCTAGATGACATGAAAAAACCAGTGAAAAGATGATTGCCTCATCAGCTAACTTCCAAGATAACTTGGAATAGCCATTGTGGTCTAAATCGTTCCAAGAACTCCAATTATTTTCAGTTAGGACCATGTTTTCAGCTTATCTCTCTAGTTCAACTTCCTTCAAAACGTTAAACGTATATTGTCACTGGAGTTTTGGAATAGTTATTTCACTCTGTGCACTGATCTTTCTGTTCTCATCAAGGCAGTGTATGCCACAGGCTTGTCTTGGCAGCTTAGTCAGAATTGGTTAACTGACGAGTCCCCCGTAAGTATTACTCGGTTTTTCTGACCAGTCCTGTAGGTTCGATTACATGTGTGGGCCTGATTGTCACTGGAAAAGAAAGATATCATCATTGAAAAAAAAAATGCATACAGTATAAATGATGGCTTTCCTCATGAACTGTGAGACCAAATGGGAATTCCTTGGCATCAACATCATCAAGATCTGTTGGATCATGAAGAAAAAACATGGGGAAAATTTGTGCATATTATTTTGTGACTTTGTATGCCCTGTCATCTTGATCACCTCAGTTGTTGTGCCAATTTCACATCAGAGTCTGTGGCAATTTTATGTACAAAATCTATGGTGTCATCAATCTTGGAGACTGCTGTTGAGAGAGATGTGGTCCTCCTGTGGGGAATGGTCACGGGGGCTGGTTTGATGGTGAAGCCATCCTTGATGGGGGCACCGCAAATGCAATCAATCTTAAGAAAAACTCCCATACCCTCCCTTCCCCCCATTGGCAAATCAAATGCGTCAGAATTGACAGCTAGCATAGATCTACAAGTGTTGATATTTTTGCTGTCAAATTGCCACATTACAACAGAAAGAGCTGGGCATCATCATATATATTGCAAACTGATGCGTGACGTGCCGTACATCAGATCTAAGCTGCAGATCTAAGCTCATTATTCTCTTACTCACCAGGGTAGTTTGTTTAGCATACAGACATACCACACCTGCATATGTCTTAAAATGCACAGTAAGTCACCATCCTGCATCCAAATACTGATAAATAATTCACTTGCTAAAGCATATGATGGTTGGGCGGAAACTTGAACTTGCAGGGGTGCCTGACGTTCCTGAAAAATAAAAGCCCAAACTATTATTCAATGGAGTTCAACAAGTTGTTATTTGTGAACATGGACACTTCCTTTTTAATAAGAATCATAACTTTAGTTTTGTGGAAACAGCAACAGCATGGAAAAAATATCAATCACAAACATGCAACAGTTCCAGTGGCAGCAGGCAGTGTGACTGACTGACTGACTGCCACTATGACTCTGGCAAGTGTGACTGAAAGTAACAATGTATGTTTCAATTTGATGCCAACACTCTACAAAAATGAACAACTATCTTTGCAACCAACCATGCACTGAGAATGAATTGAAACACAAAAAGATCAACTACCCATTCCACAAACCTCGCCTTTACGTCTCAGAGTTTGGCTCTCTTGCTCCTGACAGAATCCATGTCACTGTTGTGTTTGAGGCTTGCACTTACAGCTGGCGATGAACAGGGAGTGTTTTAATGATTTTTCTGTTCTAATAGTTGGCACAACATCCTCTTTCAGTTGTCTTCGGAAGCGAATTCCAGCTTCCACCTTTACCTTCCAGGTGTGTTGGTGTTGGAAACTGTACTCTTCGAAGTGACGACCGCAAATACCATAACTGTCCTCGTGGTGGTGACAAAATTTATCCACAATCGCCTAAACTGGCTGGAAGCGTCTGGAAAAGCATGAACGCTTACTCTTTGCTTATTTTCTGATGAAATTCAGCAACCAGACACAGCTTACATTCGCCCTATCTCACTTCAGCCAAACACGAAGAGCGACTTGGCTTTTCGATGTCATCAATCAGGAAACCTCCCGTTTATTGAAATCGAGGCTCTCGTTCCTGTTTTTTATCCTTTTGCTTTCCCAATCCGCAGGAAATGCTGCTCTCACTGCAAGATGAGAGCACAGGCGGCTGATTCGGGGCTTGGTTTCACAATACGACCACATACCAAAACCGTGCATTTGGTCAAAATAGATTTGTAAACATGGGTGAGAACCCCTTTACTGGTAGAAATGCCCCAGATTGTTTGAATTTTTTTTTTTTTTTTTTTTTATAGAAAACTTTGCTTTGAAGTAAAACTGTATGATTTCTGTATACCACAAGGCTTAAAATTAAATCCTCTGTCATTGAAGGAATTCCACCACTGGAAATGCACTGTCATACCTAGTACAATGCACCAGAATGTGTAGTTTTTAGCAAGTGTACAAAAATTTTCCAGAGATCAAGAGAGGGGGGGGGGGTGATGCTTCTGGAACCTACCAGAGTGGTGTAATTTTTTATTCCAACACATTGATTTTCATTCTCTTTCTATGCCTGAGCATTTTAAACCCTGAAAACAAGGAATGTTGGTTGACTTAGTGTTCTAGTCTGAACTACTTTCAAATTACAAGATGTGCCTAAAATGTTCCATGATGTTTGACACCACTTTGTATAGTTTTCATTTGAAATATAAAGTCAACTTTTGAAATGCAAGCTGTATTTTTCTCTTTCATCAGTCTTTTTTTTTAAGTGTGTCATTGTATCTGAGAATATGACACGAGGATTGCTTTATGTAGTGTACAAACATATTTAACAAACAAAATATATTGACTCATTTAGCTCACATTTCAAGGCGATTTTGTTTTCCCATTGCTCTTCATATAGATTCCTGTGGGGAACGCATCTGTGGGAGCTTGTGTTCCCATGATAGCCTGACAGTGACGGTGTCATGATAGTTCTTTGTGGACTGCTGACACTCACTGACTTGGACTCCACTTGGATGTACTATGCAAGGAGTCGAGTGAATATAGTCTGAGGGTACAAGTATTACAAAATTCCATGTAATGCCACCGAGGGGCAGGAAATTAATGCCTTAAAGTCAACCTTATCAAAAGGTTTTCTTGATTTTCAATGTACATCATGACATGATGGGCATAGAGTTGAACACTCATTTCACTTTAGTCAGTTTCATCATAATCAATTGATTGATGTTGGAGTCATTCATATGCACTACAGAGTTTAGTATTGTGAGAAACAGCAACAAAAGCTTGGCTCATTATTCATAGTATCATTTATTAGTAATCTGTTCATGAGTTGTAAGGGCCATGCTCAGAAGCATCTCCAAGCATTTCCATTCCAGCAGATATTCTTGCAGTTTGACTAGTTTGAGTCAGATTTTAATTCAACTGAATCTGATGTTGTAAATTGTTATGGATAAGAGGGAGAATTTATGCATGTCAGGGGTGCAAAGTTGTGAAGGATAATTTCCTTTCCCCAACAACTTTATCCCACATGGAATCTTACCCTCATCACCAGGTGATACTTTAATTAGTTTAAAATGTTTTGACCTACCCATACCTTGTGCGGTTCATTTCTTATTATTCACAGAGCATGTATCTGGCTGTTTTTCCCTTTATCTTCAATTCAATAGCATGTAGTAGCATGCATATATATACATATATATATATTAAATACATTGATGTGAACCTTCCAGACACATGAAGCATATTAGAGCAGGAAAGAGGTTACAATTTTCAGGTCATGTATGAGTAGATCACCTGGTGACTGAATCCCCTTCTTTGTGTGTGTGTGTGTGTGTGTGTGCTGAAGATCCTGTAGTTCATTTGGGTTTGAGTGGATTATAAAAATGTGAGAATCCCTACTTGCCCCATGATACTTGGAGAGGAGAGGGCAACACCACACATTTGCAATCAGTAACATTTTAACCTATCAAATCTTCAAGTGGACAACATCTCTGCCAACAACAGTCTTGAGTTATGTATTGAAGTAAATGTTTATAAATGTCTGCATTGGATAGGATCTGCATTTCTCAGCAATGTGTAGTATTATGCAATCACAGGTTTAATGAAGCAAATGATTTGACAGGAGTCATGCAAATGAGAAGTGATTAAAGCATTCAGAAGTGTTTGTGGCTTTCATTACAAATGAATTTTCAACCTTAGATCGTCAACTTGGGATAAGAAATAGTACTATGAATTCCCAAAGTCGGATTGAGAATTGGAACACATCGGTAAAGCGTTTTTATAGTGAGAGCAAGTTGAAATGTACTCATGTCCATTGCCAGGCTAACTTTACAAGTAGATGAGACAATCTGCTCAGTGGAGGTGCCCAGCCAGCTAAGAAAGCTTGGAATGGACAATGATTTACAGTTGGTAGGATGCTGTGTTTGGTCAAGCAAGGAAAAACAGGATAAGCACACATTCTGCTTGAGTCACACACAATCCACGTAGGATGCTGTGTTTGGTCAAGCAAGGAAAAACGGGGATAAGCACACATTCTGCTTGAGTTCACACACACAGGATAAGCACACATTCTGCTTGAGTACACACACAACACAAGCTTTAACTTATCATCATTAATTAAACTGATCACTTTTCTCTTTCTGCATGAGAGAAGAAAAGTTGTTTTTTTTCTTTCTTTTTTGTTTGTTTGTTTATTTCAGTCTGCATAGATCTAGAATATTTGATTTGTTCAGCACTGATGACATATTGATTGAACATCAGGCTTCTGATCGGACAATTTCAAACAACTGACAGTATGGGCAAATGGAAAACAAAAAAGATACTAGAACTGATATCAAAACTCCACCATTGTCCAGTAACTGGCTACTGTCAAGTTCAAACAGAATGTGATGATTTTGATCATGGTTTTTAGTGAAAGTCAGCCGAAGATGCTGTGCCCTGAAGACACTAGCAGTATTAATATCAACTTTTTTCTTGACACATCAATAAATCGTAAGTGAGCAAAGTTCTAGTAAAAAAGATATATATATATATATATATACACATATCCTGAAATTACACATTAAAGTCTACAAAGTTGCCAATTCACCCCCCTCCTGTCCATCCACCTACTTGATGTTCATTTTAATGGCTTAATTTAGTCTGCTGAAAATCAAATATACAAGAAACTTAAAAAGCAAACAAAAAGAAAGACAAAAAACATCTCCCTTTTCTTAATTTCTTACATCAACATCATTTGAACTGAAAGTTCAAGCATCTGTCTAGGACACATATGTAACAACCAACTGACAGCAATCTTTCCTATCCACCAGACAAAAAACAAAACAAAAATTGAAAAAATAAACAAAAAAAACACCCCCCCTTCTAGCTGCTTTTTGAAATTTACATGAGATTGTGCCTTATGCAACAGTAGAATGCACATGCATCAGGAATTTCTCATTCTGTCTCATCATGATGAAATCCTTTGGTCTGTGCAATGTCATCAATCCCTTGCTGACCTATCACTTGAAATTTGCTAATAGTGGAATACTTCTTATCAAATATTTGAGTGTTTTTAAAAAATGGTGCATTATGTTCATACTTTTTTGTTCCCTGCCATCTGAAAGCTGCAGACTTGTCATCAGCACAATAAGGATTCATTGATAATGAATAAAATCCACCAAATAATCTTGAGTGGCAGATCTCATTCTTGTTGACCACATGAAATGGCCAATCTCCCACTAAAGAAAGAAAGTTCTGTCATACTGACTGTCAATACATTAACACACCACTTTTATTTGCCATATTTTCTGCTAGTATGGAGCATTGTTTTTTTCAGTAAGATGGGGGAAAAAATGTACAACAAATGGGTGTACAACTCTGATCTCAAACCTCAACTATTCTCTGTGAAAATGAAATGATTCTACTCAAAACTCGACTAATTTTCATGACACTCGCACTCTGTCAACAAAATACTATGCCACAACTGGTCTCCATGGGCAATGTATCTACCACAACTTACTGTAAAGCATAATCCATTGTTCCTTCCTTCATAAAGTGTTCAGCTTTTTATATCCCATTAGTTCATGCATCGCAAAAGTTCCACGTCTCGTACAGTGCCAGGAGTCACACAGAATGAAGCCCAAACCGACCATTGGTTGTCAAAGACATTCTGTAATGTTCACTTGTGAGTAATTTTTCAAGGATGACTAAAACAAAAAAAAAACCCCCGAACCTCTGCCTGAAGATTTTTCCAGGCTGGGATTCCAAAAAAAACAAAAAAAACTCTCCCACACTCACAAGAACACACATGCATGACCCTTAAAGACAAACGATGGCATATAACACATACACAAGAGTAACACAATACATAATCACATTGTACACAGATTTTCTATCCCTTCATAACAGATCTTGCTGGTAAGAAGAAAAAACGATTTTTTTTTTTACTGTTCTATCTAATGACAGCCAGTGTCAACTCTCTTATGATGGCATTCCCAAACTACTAGCACTATCTCCTACACATTCCCCACACAGATTTGAAGCTGTCTTGGCACAGAGAGTCCACAGGACACGATTGATTTGAAGAAGCTATCAACAGATAAGCCACCAGAGAGAGCAGAGCTCTGTGTTGCTTGGGTGATGGGTAGTAGTGCCTGTTGGTTGGTGCACATATGGGAACCAATTTTCACATGGGTAATTGGACACTGCCACCAGTGGTCTCGGCTTTAAACCATATTAAATCAAAATAGTGCCTGTTCTGATCTAACATATATATGTAGCTGCTAAGCCCCATACTGCCTATGATAATTGCTTGGTTGCAAGGCCAGCATCAGTTCGTGTCCCCCTCCTGATAGTGTTACTAGATACATCCAACAATGCTCCATATACATTTGCCAACACCAACGACTGATATGAACTTCCAAGGACATGGATTTGGAGAGGAAATCAAGAAAGACATAAGTGGCTATGGGTATACAGATATTTCTCCCCCCACCCTCCCCGTCAATGTTGATGAGAATGACTGATGAAATGGACCATTCTAATATTAGACTACAAATTTGTAGCCTTCACCTCCATTGGTAACATGCTGCCATCAACCAGGCTGAGGGGATACAGGTGCCTAGATGTTCGTCTGAAAATGTGTAACACAGCCAAATGTCAAAACAGGTAAATTATAGAAGACCTGTTTGATCCCATTGCACATTCAATGACCCTGGGCTGGAGCTGCATGTGACTACAAAAACTCCACCAATTTATGTCTCTGATGGGACTTGAACTGACTTCTTCCCAGTCCACAACCACCAATAATAATCACTGCCGATAACAATATCCTCTAATATCTGTAACCAAGACAGGATCAGTTAAATGCGGGGAGTGTGAGAAAGGCCAGGAGAAGGAGGAATGGGGGGACTCAAAGGAGGGGGAGAAGATCATGGGGTCCTACCTCAGTAGGCTGGGTGAAGAAATGTGCCAAAAATGCCATTTATACCAGGCGGAAAAGGGGGGATTTTCCAGAAAACCCTTCATCCTGCCCTGCTAACTATGATTGATACTTTCTTTCTCCCGAGCACTCCTAATTCCCTAAGTTATGAGTTTTTTTTTTTTTTTTTTTTACAGCTCATTAATGCAGCATATTAACTTATTCAGCTGTGTCTGTAGTGAAATACCATACCAGTCTCACATCAGGGGGTGGGGCTCTTCTAATGGCAAAAAGTGAATTTTCTCCTTCACAGCATAAGCAGCTGTATTCATGTCCTTTGTTTTCTTCAATAACGAATTTCATGATCCACAATGTCTTTTTTTTTTTCACCCACTCCCACAATCATCCATTCTGTACTTTCATTTGGTATTTCTCCAATCCAGTTTTGCAGCCCCAGATTTTTCAAAACAGCAATGAGTGGAGCTGCAGGACGCACGCAGCAGTTTGCTTGGTGGTGGCATCTTTTGCCAGGGGGTTCTTAAGTCATGAAATAATGAAACGCCCATGGAGGTGTTTCAATGAAGGTTCTCTGTTGCTTCTGGTGGTCACACAATGGCATCTACCAGGGGGGTCCTTGATATCTTGACGGAATGCCTTATGCGTGCTTGCACTGTATGTAAATCAGCGCAAGCTTCCAGGGGTGGAGCAAAATTGCTCCTGACTGGTTGGTTCAGCAATTGCGGACAGTAGTTTGGGTATATCTTTCTCTCTAAAAAATATTCAATTTTGATTGATTGCTTTTTCACTGCTGTTTGAAAACCAAATAAGCCAGGGAAAAGTTTGAAAGGTAGATAATTTGGGGTGACTTTGGCTCAATAGTATGTCATGATCATGGCAGTCAAGCTGAAATATTACAAACGACCTGAAGTGTTCAGACAATTCTGTGTCTTCAGTGGTGTGAAAATAAAAATTTATTGACTTTTGTGAAAGCATGATCTTGACAGCCATGAACATACTTCGCAGATTGGCTAGGACATTACAAGAACATATCTATATGCTATCATACATTTTTGACTAAAATTCTGATCACACTGTACAAATCTAATTTGATAAACATTGTTTTCAATCTGTCCTTTTCACTAGAACAGTGTTCTTGCATCGCTATTTTAAATCCTCAGACAGACAGTACTTTTTTAAAATGTTACTGTGCTTTCAGTCCTGTTATTACCCATGTAACTGAATCAACTGCAGACAATGAAACAAATATATAGTGTACACATTGTAAAAAACAACAAAAAAAAAAAAATATATGCCTGACTCAGCAAGAAACAGGATAACAGTAGCAAGATACAGGTACCAGGAAAGTCCAGATAACTAAACCAAAACTCATTCTATTACCCTCTAGGCAACATGCACCAAATTTTTATCCCAACAATTACGAAGCCATACATTTACAGTTACTTTTAAAGAATTGACAACAAATAAGAAACACTAAAGTCTTTTTTTAAAAAATCAAGGAGTATTGCACTATCAAAATCTGGAAGATCTGAAAGCATGTAAGTATATTTATACAATTTAAGCTGCACTTGAAATAGAGAAAGTGAGCTGATGAGGGCTGGTCTGACTTTCTAATGCAAGAGAACACCATTAATCTGAAGCATTGTCATTGAACACAACAGTATGAGATGATTAAACAAAATGAATTCAATACAAAAGGACTCTGCTGTTTGCATTAACTTTAGCTGATAAACAAAATCATTCAATCAAGAGTTCGCACATTAAATTTAACCAATAAGCAAACAATACAAGAACATTGAAGAAGGACTTAAAATATGCAATAACTTTAATGGACATTAAACAAACTAATTTCATATATGATATGCATTGACTTTAAATAGTAATTAAACAAAATCACTTCTATATATAAAAAAATAACTGCAATATGCATTCATTCTGATAATTAAGCAAAACAGCTTTAACATAAAAAGAACTCTACAATATGCGTCAACATATATATGCTGAACAATTCAGTTGTGGTGGAAAACAAGTGTAGGCTAACCATTCTTCCGTCATTGAATTAATGATTTGGCAAAGATGAAAAAAAGGGGTTGGGGTGGGGAGTGGGAGGAATGTGGGGGGGTGAAAGAAAATGAGATAAAAAATCAGGGAAATATATTATAAATTTTAAATCCTTTACTAGAAGCATAAGGGGGACCATTGTAATCCATCTTGAAGACGGAATTGGTCATACTGCCTGCACCGAGGCCTTTCATCTGCTGGATCAGGGAGGCCTGGCTGATTGTGCCTTTGCTCCTTCAGCATCAAATGCAGACATACAACAGTCTTTAATTCTTTTTTTTTTTCCCATCTCATCTGTTGTGCCAATTCAGTGGCATTAACTTCACATCACTCATTATGGCTTTCTGTCCACAACCACACCCTGGCTCATCCTGCAGCAGTCCCAGCACCCGCGATCCACGGGTAGCAGTCAATGTCAAGTTGTCATGAGGCAACCCACCATTGGAGACACTGCACTGCTGCTGAGTGACTTCAAAGGTGTTCGGTGGTGAATACAGAGACACCATCACCTTCTATGCTTTCTACTGATGACAGTAGCTGCTATGTTGTAGAGCCAGTGTGAATTAGTATCCCCTTCTGAGGGTGCCACTGTGTCCATCCAATGACAGTTCCAGTGAACTTGCTGATACTGGCTACCTTGACACTCACAAAAGCACAGAATTGGAGCTCTAGGAAACTGACTGTGAGGCCACCATGACAGCAGGGCATAAACACTACAGAATTTAGGACTTTGTTTTGTAAAAGTTGATCAATGAAGATGATGAAGTTCCATTCCAGTCTGAGACTGCGTCACCGGACTGTACTCTATGCTACCTTTCATAACATATCAACCAAGCCTGAGATATACAGACAGCAGCAGCGTTGGTCAGGAAATATGAGTAACATTTTCAGAACGTATCCATGTAGTGGATAAAACCTGCTTGTGTGACACTGGTCTTCCCAAATGATCCCATGTAAACTCAACACGGTGTAGGAGCTGATAGGGGCAGAAAAATCCCACAAATAAATGGCTCTGATGGGAACTGAACTCATGACCTCCCAGCTAGGAATCCATGGCGCTAACCACTACAACTGGTTTTTAACAGATAATTAAAAAAAAAAAAAAAGTCAATGCAAAACGAACTCTGCACAATAATCATCATAAATTTAACAAAATAATTAAAATACAAAAGGGGCTTTACAATATGCATAAACACAAAAAGAATTCCATTATATGCATCAAGTTTAACTGAAAATTGTACAAAACAACTTCACACACAGAAAGACTATAACATGCATCAATTGAAGCTGATTTATTATGGATACACAATAATTTCATTATGATGAATATAAACTGGAAAACAATGTGCATTAAATTTAGCTGATATTTCTACATAATATCTTCAAAAGGGCTGTAGGATAACACACTGCCTTCAGCTTACAACTATGGTGAACAAGAAATCCTTAAGATAAAAGGGATAATAATCCGTCATATTTTTCAGCTGACAATTATGCAGAATACATTCAGTACAAAAGGGACAATTAGACATATCAACTTCAGGTCACAGTTATACAAAGTATGTTCAATACAAAATGAAAAACTATGTGATCAACTTTAGCTAGGTGCACAAGACATCTTCAATACAAAAGGGATAACAATCAACTTCAGCAGACAATCATACAAAATACATTCAATATAAAAGAAATAACAGTGTGCTTTAACTTTGACAAAGCATCAACTGTACATCACAGAAATTGGTGAACACATCGGCACCTTGAATCAAATCTCAGACTTATCATACAATTGGCGCATACGCAGACTAACACCTATAATACAGTAAAACCCCAACAAGAAAAAAAAAAGAGATTTAAACAAATGTTGATTGGGCAGAAAACAAATGGAATGCGTGATAAAGTTTTGTTTTGCTGGGACTATACCTGTATTATGGCAAAAATATCACACTTCTGTTTATGTCCCATCCCGTTCTTTCATCTTGTTTTAACAGAAAATAAATGAATTGTGTTTTATTTATTTTTTTAAAAGATATTTTAAACTTTATTGAATTTCAACTTCTCTTTCCAGTTAAAAGCTATCAGCCAGATCTAGCAGGATACACATGACCAAGCTCTAAATGTAGACCTGCTATTAATATGACAAAACAGATTTTTTCTGCAATCTTTTTAAAAATGCAAAACAATAGGAAATATAATGCTTGGAGACCAAAACATTAAAGAATAAAAGCACTGGAACAGAATCTGAGAAGACAAAGTCAGTAGAGGTGATGTCCTTTGTACATCAGTACAGATATCACTGGAAAAAAGAGACTTTGAAGCGATACAGCTTCACCACTTGGGGGTCGTCTAAACATAACTTTGATTTTTGTATGGACTGCATGTACCAGGAAAGTGACATAGATGGCTGTGAACAAGAAAGGTTGAGTAAACAGCACTGAACTAAGGCTACTGAAAGGGCACAGAAGGAATGAGACAGGGTGTTGGGGGTGGGGGTGGGAGACCGAAAGAAAGGCTTTGATGGGTACAAACATGTCAGTTGACAGGGACCTCAGTACAATATCACAAACTCTGAAAATGCTTATTCCATTTCTATTATATTTCTGCTGACTTCCTTCTATGCTAATAGACGCAAAGCCATGCAAAGATACATAAAAGTATTCTGCTGAGAGAGAACCTGATAGAATTATATAAAGCGCACACAAAACAGGCTGGAAAACTCAACTCATATTCACGGATTTCCAAGAATTATAGCCGACACACAGCGGTATATGAAAACAATACCTGCAAAAAAAAAAAAAAAAAGATGAAGCACCTGGTTACTGCATCCAGTACTTCTGATTCAGGCCTTATCTTACTTCTTTCAAAGCACGCCACCTGTGATGGTTGCTGTGTAATCAAATCAGTGCACCTGTAGCTGATTGCCTCTTTCTTTCAGCCCCTGTCTTATTTCTGCGATTGAACTTCATGCCTCTTCTTCTTTTTTTTTTTTTTTTTTTGAAAGATTTCACACGTGTGTGTGTGTGTGTGTGTGTGTGTGTGTGTGTGTGTTAAGCATCATCAAATTGGTGCCAGATGTTTTGAGGAAGGCTTAATTGTCAACGATCGGTGAAGATGAGAGTGGAATGAAAAGGCTTCAAAACTAAGCAATACCGATCAGCGAGCTTTCATTTGCATTTGGAAAGTGAACAAGATGGGAACGGCACGTTGTACACTCTGTTTAAAGAAGCTAAATAAAGAAGCAAGCGGAGAATAGTAAATTTTTTGTTATTGTTTCATTGCATACTGCATGCTATTTAACCTATCATGAAACCATGACTCTTCAAAACTGGCCAAATTCAATTTTGGTGAATGGGCTTTGCTCCTAGACCCCACTGGGGCCTAGATGGCCTTGGGCCCCATCCTTTTGTCCCTCTAAATCCTTAGAGTCAGCGCGCTTCTCTGGCCTGATCATTCATTTGGCATGATTATTTGTTACAGATACATCTCTTTGCGGTTGGCTGAGTAAGCAATATCAACTGAATTGCATGCTAATTGTATGAACATGAAAACAGCAGAAGCTTGAGAACACTTGATGATGCATCGACACAAAACTATCTACTGATGATACAATGGTATACAGTAGACACTTGATGCCTTGTTACAAGATGCACATCTTATGATGAACTGCTAATTGAAAATAAGACGTCATAATGTTGATATGCAACAAAGTGATAGGATATATCTCTCATGCTAGCATGTTTCTGCCACCACCAACAATTATGTGCTACAAGAACAATTGTCTGAGAGTGATTCTCTTACTACAAGATCCTGAACGCTGAGCAGTTATGTGCAGTCACCTGAACTTAAGATGTTTTACCATAATATTCACATGGTAATATATTCTAGTCAACAGTAATCCAATTCACTGAAAATTAAACTCAGTCAAGCAGTGTCTGTACATTACCACAGAAACAGCAGCCTCCTCAGTTAACAATCTAGTCAGCTGTGAATCTTCACACATTTAAAAGCAATCTTGTCCCAAAATTAACAATCTAATCTGCTGTGAAATTTTCACATATCCATTTAAAACCAGCTTGTCCCCAAACTCCACTGGGTCTGTTTCCTTCTCTTTGGACAATGTCTTGTTCAATGGCATTGGATCTTAACCTGTAAGAGTGATAAGAATGACTCTAATTCAACTTCTCTGATTCTATAGCAGAATCAAAGATTAGTTGTGGAATGACACTTTCTCTGATACAATATTCTAATAACAGTGTCTTAATTCACCGAAACTCTGGGCCCATATAAGCTAACAAATTCAAAATTCAATGAATTTTCCATGGAATTTGGGAACATTTCCATAAGTGCAAATATACTATTTTATAGTATGCATTCTTACTGTTATCAAGATGAGCAGTTCAGTGATGCCAGTAATGAACTAAATTTTTGCTTGAGTTTTGCTCCTGAAACACATGCGCTCAAGTAATGCATTTGTGTTTCTTGAACATTTATCTTTTCCTCCACTTTTCCATATCCTGGACCAAAAGTCCATGACTTTCTAGTCCTGGAAAATTACTTTTTAAACTGCAGGACTTTCCAGGACTTAGATGACTTGTAAGGACCATGATCATGTCATCAATCTGACTTACCAGTGGTGGCACATGTGGAAGGTGTTTGTCTAAAAGGGTGAAAACCCAGGTCCACAGTCGTCTCATGCAGGGCAGTTATTTCTCCCTCTCCTCACTAAATGTTAAAGCTACAACATCATATTCAATGAATCGAGTCTGTAATTAGAACATGATATTGCCAACAAAGGAAGAAGTGAAGCACCAGCATGTGCAATTGGACAAAATTTGCCATTGCTGCTGGTCTGCTTGCATATATGCCTCTGCAACGGCTGTAAGTGGATCCAAACGCTGACTTTCAACAAGCAGTTAATACATATTGATGAATCCACAAAAATAGGGCACACGTCCCTAACAAATTCATTAGAAAATTACTCAACACAATTATTTGAAAAAAAAAAAGGTTGCACCATTCTAAATGAGCCAACTGGCCAAATTTTACACCCAGAAATCTTTGAGAACAATAAGTTATGCCATTTGTTAGAATACAATACAGACTATCTCAGGCCAGGGTATCAGATTGGCTATGAATCTATTAATGTGTGAGGACCAACAGTTCATGTCATCAATCAAGCTGAAGCAAGGACTGGCAGTGAATCACATCTTTCAACTCATTAGTCAATCTGGCAGTGACTTATTTGCTATGTTAACTCACATGACAATTTGCCCGTGAAACATTTGCTCTGGTAATTCATTTGTCAATCAGACAATCTAAATCAGGTAAGTACTAAACAACAAACAAGTAGAGTAACTCTTGCTCCCACAAGAAAACAAATACACACCCATAACTCCAAAGCTAGCATGCTGCTTACGTCACCGAATCGCCTTGCAGATATGACAGCCAGAGCACGCAGAACAATAGCTCTGTGCTATCATATCTGCTAGGTGATTCAGTGTCGTAAGCAGCATTCTTTTGGAGCTATGGGCGTGTATTTGTTTTCTTGTAGGAGTAAGAGTTACCCCCTTGTTTGTTGTTTATTGTTTACTGTTCCTTGCCTCATTTCATATCTATTTTCGTTTCAGGTAAGTACTAGTTGTGAATCGAAATATTTTCTAGCATGGAAAATCATCAATCTACCTCAACTCATCAGACAATCTACCTTAATTTGGAGTCTACCTCAACTCATCAAACAATCTACCTCCAATCATCACGCCATCTACCTCAACTCATCGGACAATCACCACAACATTCTGCCTCAACTCACTGGACAGTCTGCCTCAACTCACAATTTACCTCAACTCATTACACAATCTACCTTCACTCTCAATAAACTTCAACTCATCACACACTCTACCTTCACTCTCAATAAAACTCAACTCATCATACACTCTACCTTCACTCTCAATAAACCTCAGCTCATCACAAAATCTACCTTAACTCTCAATAAACCTCAACTCATTACGCACTCTACCTTCACTCTCAATAAACCTCAACTCATCACACACTCTACCTTCACTCTCAATAAATCTCAACTCATCACACACTCTACCTAAACTCTCAACCTTAATCTATCAAACAATATTTCTCAACTCTCGCATAAATCCACTTTCTCAGTGTATCAGTCTACCAAACCTCAGACAATTCTTATGTCAGTCAATGATTGACCGAGTCTTGACATGCAGGAGTAACAGCAACTCCACTCATCTGACAGTCTAACTCAACTCACTGGACAAGTTAAGACCTGAAAACACACTTTTTGCAAAGAATCAACATACCAAACCTTGCTCTGGTAACCTGGAAAGTTGTCCATAAAACAGCCATCGACCATGAATCTACATAATTATGCTCCACTCAGGGCAACTCTACTACTCCGACAAAGCATATGCACAGATCACTCTGCATTTCATTATACCAGTCATCTATTTACCTTTTAATTTAACCTTATGAGTAAACAAGTCCATTTAACTCCCATGTAGGTTCTTGGGAAGCTTTGAGAGTTGAAACGTGAAATTTCACAAATGCTGTTACAAATGTGACCTCCATTTACAAAGTGCTATGCTTCAAGCCCAGATATATAAGAAAAAACTTTCTTATTTAGCTCCATTCAGGGAGCTCATGAGTGATAGAGCTGAGGACAGTGTAAGTGCCCTGGAGCAGTTGAATAAATAATGACGCTCTGAAAGCCATAGACATTGTACAGGTGCATACGCACTCGCTTCAAACTTCAGTGGCAGTTTGAGATGACCATGAATTAGAAAGTTGGCATCAACGTTATGGACTGGTTCCAGATTTCTTTGACCAAGTTAGTGATCACAATGGTCCGCTGTAATCATTAACAACATAGAAATAGACATACACATTTATACCTGCTGTATATCTATTTGGCAATTTTAAAAAAAAAAAAAGGTATCCAAGTTTCAAAAGTTCAATGTAAGTTCATTTGGTGCTCTCAAAAAATTTTGGTAGTAGCAGAAATGTTACATTTAAAAAAAAGGGAGGGAAATGGTTAAACACCAGCCTCCTAAATATAGTGTTATTTGTAGTTCTCAGTCATTTATGGAGGGAGGAGGGGGAAGAACCAACAGCTAACCATGTCAGGTTTATGTCCACACCCATCACAAATAATATGCCAACTGGGAATGACCGTCTCAAGTGAGTGGAGAACGAAACTCAAACACAAACACTACACTAATACCACCAAAATGATAACATTAAGACACACAGTAAGAATGCCTATCATATGTGGGGTGTCAACTGGATACTCAGTCACAATGACTGCTTTCAAATCTCAATGCTCTGAGCTTACCAGACACTCTTAATAAAGGACTGATAAATCATGAAACTGTCAATTTTAAAATATTGACAAGACAGTCATTTGCAGTGTTCAGTTCCAGTCAAAACTTTACAGCAGCCAGAGCTCTGCATGTGTCAGAAGTCTTTGTGACATACGCGTTTCTTTATAACACACAGGTATTGTCATTTTGATTTTATTTTAAGGAACAGTTTCTGTGACACAGAAGGGATACAGGGAGAAGATGATCACGTTGGTGTTGCCTCTTTGTGGCGAGTTTTCTGTGTAACCTGTTGGGCATACATCATTGGGATGCCAGTGACCTGAAGAAAGCTGCCAGGCGTGAACTTCATAGGGATGTAGCCATCCAGATTGGCTCCCAGAACCAGGGGCTCCCCATCTGCACAGACACACACACACACACACAAAGGCTAATATTAAGTTTTAACATGGGCGTGATCAGCTTTCATTCTCACCAATGGCTTCATTCTTCCCTAACATAAACCAGACATGTGAAAACACAGACACTTCATTCATTCTTACCCGTGATTAGTTCCACACTAAACAACCCGAAGGCTTCATTCACTCTTACCAAGGATGAGTTCCACACTTGACAACCCAAAGGCTTGCTTGACAGAATCAAGCTGCAGCCGACCATTGTCCAGAAGAAACTTGCGAGTGATCTGAGCTCCACCCACCACACACTGTAAGCTGACAGCCTCTGTCAACAAAAAATTCATTCAAGAACATGAAAGGGATGATACAGATGAATAAGAATAATCAAAAGAGTTGTTCAGATTCTAAGAAAATCACTGAGATCCAAAGCCTCCTCCTGTAAAATATCTTTTGTCAGCATACAGTAATATCACTGCTGATACATTTCGTAGATACATGGTAAATGTCATTTCATATTAAGGACGCACACACACACACACACACACACACACACACACACACACACACACACACACACACACACACACACACACACACACACACACACACACACACACACACACACACACACACACACACACACACACACACACACACACACACACACCCTTCTCCTTACCTTCCCAGTCATAACTTCTATTAATTACAACACCCTGGAAAGCATGGTCATTATGGTCATTACTTCAGTCATTACTGCAAGGATGGAAAGCATCATCATTACTTTAGATGATTGTTGTCATGGAAAGCATAGTCATCACTTCTCTCACTACTGTCTGGATTCATGGAACGCAAGTCATCAGCATCGTGTCTGGATGGAAAGCATCGTCATTGCTTCAGTCAATTATTAATCATTATCCTGGAAAGCACAGTCACAGTCACACATATTTATTGCCCTGGAAAGCAGATCTTAATTAGGTCCATTATGGTTGTCATGGAAACCATTCATTACTTCAGACAACAGCTGTTGTCCTGAAAAGCACAGACATTCATTTAGACAACTCTGCTGCCCTTGAAAGCACAGTCACTGAGACACTTGTCCCGTAAAGCAACATCATTACTTAAGACAACTGTTACTGTCCTGAAAAGCACTGTCATTATTACAGACTATATTTGTTGTCCTGAAAAACAAAATCATTACTCTAGACAATTTTTGCAGTCCCAGACCTTCACCATCATGAACCTGGCATGAATTCCACAATTTCTCATGCCCAATTATGCTATTGCTTCATCAACAGTCATATTATGAGTTAAAAAAAATCTTGAATAATGATTTTGACAAATTATGGTTATCAGGCACAATATACACAAAAAAAACCCAACAACAAACACAAAAAAAAAAGATATTTCTCGGAAAAGAGGCACTATTTTGTTCTTGTACAGCAGAATCAGTCAGCCTAAAGGTTCTGACAACTTTAGGAAACATGATCAAGTTCAGCCAAAAATATCTCAAATGTGGTAGTGAATCAAAAAGAAGAAAGTCCCAGACCTTTCTGCAAAATGAGTTAAATCTGCCAATATGGATACATGGCCTTATGATCAGTCAAGACGGTGGTGAATGGATAGTGGGCCTGCGTTATTGTGTAGCCCAAACTCAATTCTCAAGACTGTTTACATGTTGGTGTGTGAACAGATATGAATTTTGCACTCTAGACTGACAGGGAGCAGCATGATTGTTAGAAAAGAAAAACTGAAAACCTCCTGTCATCAGTTTAATGTAACAAAGTCAGTAAGATTTGACCTCCAGGTTATGATCACTCTCCAAGTTCCAGTCTTTGAAATTTTGTTTTCTTGTCTCTTGTAATTGTTATCATTCCGTCTCTCTCCTCTGGAATCTTCTCTACCCCCCCTCCTCCATGTAACACAGGTACTTATCCATATTCATAACCAACAGGCACTTCTCCTTTCACATCTTTTTGAGAACTGATGGTATGAGTTCGGACGGTGGAAATGTATAGGCGAATATCCCCTCCCAAGAGGTCGAGAGTGCGTACACAGCTTGCGCCAGAAAATCTGGTATTGGCGACACGACACAAAAACCGGATGTTGATTGTTTCACTTAGAAATGAGTAGATCCAAATGTGGGGTCTCAGACACTGACATGTGGAGCGGAAGACACAGTTCAGCATTCACTCGCTGCCCTTGCCAAAACTGGCAGAATGTTGGGACTTTCAAGATGAAAGTCAAAAATTGTGCACCACATTGAATTGTGCACACAAGCTGTATGCAATGAACGGAGAACAGCCGACACAGATTTCATGACAGTCAATGTCAAAGACAGCTTTCTGACATGACAAGCAGGCTTTGGAAGTATGAGGAGAAGAAATGCCAGTCAACTTGGTGGACACCAGGGCATCCCAAATTAACGGCAACTGTAATGATGAAGCCAAGCAAAGAAGTTTTCTGATATTCCTTTCACTGGCTTAGACACAAAGTGTTTTCCTCTGAAGAGATGAAGGATGACACAAAGATCACTTCTGAGAATCCAAGATGGAAACCGAACTCAAGAATTCCAGTTGAAAGTGTGCTTCCTAGCCGAAAAAAGGATAAAAATGAAGAATGAGCAATCACTTCTCTCCTCATTTTCGACACAAGATGGGCGATTCTGATCAGTCTCAAAAAACCAGTCTTTTGAATTTTGTTTTTTTTTCTTTTGTTGGAGTTTTCATTTCATATTTCTCCTCAGGAATATTCTCTACCCCCTCCTACATGAGGCACACATGCTCATTTCCATACAAAACCATGGTTTTTGTGCAGAGCAAACATTTATTGTGTGATGCCCGGGGAAAAAACTCTACAACAATGATCTCTTAATCAAATAAGGAAAGAAATGCACTGTGGTGAAACATGAAAAGAAACAACTGGTTTGTAGTAATATTTTTAAAAGAATCTCAAAATAACTCAGTGGACACAGTCACTGTTTCAGTATTTCACTTTTCCCACTGATCTGATAAATACTCTTATCAATAATTAATGTTTATTAGATTGTTTTTTAGGGCTTAGGTAAGGTAAGGTAATGCTGCTTATAGCCCAGCTGACTGCAAAGGGCCACAGGAGAAAGGGACTAAGAACACTAATATTTCCTTTCACATGACCTTTTTAATTGTATTTCTTTCGATTCTGGTTATAAACTGATTCTACTTAGTAACAAGCAAAGTTTTCCAAGATATCTCTGAAATCATGTGTCAAAAACAAAAATCTCCAAACTCCACAAAACAAACAAACACACACAAAAAATCAAAAAACAACAACAACCACAACAAACCATCACCAGAACAGATGGAATTTGATTCCTAGGAATCTATAGGTTTTCAATGGAGATAAAATGAAGCAGTTTACGAAAGGGAGTGAGGTGGCATTTGTCACTGAATGTTTATCAAAAGACCAGGTGCCTGAGGAAACTACTCCGCATCTCCTATAAAGAATACAAGACCACTGATTATGTGGGGAACCTGGTCACTGACCTAGCTGGGCCCCATAAATCACTTCTGGCAACCGTCAAACGACGGAAGATGGCATGGTTTGTCCATGTCATTCGTCACAACATCCTCTCCAAAACTATCCTTCAAGGTACCGTTGAGGAGGGCGCAGACGAGGACAGCAGAGAAAGAGCTGGTCCAACAATATAAAGGACTGGACCAAAATGACCATGCCAGATCTCCTCATGACAGCCACCAACAGAAGAGCTTGGAGAGAAACGGCGGCTGCCTCATCACGTCCCCCCAACGACCCCAGTGGTCAGGGGAATGACTGACTGACTGAATACAAAGAACTTCAATTTTTGATTACCAATTTCTGTTTAAAGATATTTCAGGAGTAAATAAGTTTGTTGTGTCTGGAAAAGCACTGTCATAAGTCACACCATTTTTGTTGTCCTGAAAAGCCAGTCATTACTTCAGACCATTCTGTTGTCCTGAAAAGCCAGTCATCACTTCAGACCATTCTGTTGTCCTGAAAAGCCAGTCATCACTTCAGACCATTCTGTTGTCTGAAAAGCCAGTCATCACTTCAGACCATTCTGTTGTCCTGAAAAGCCAGTCATCACTTCAGACCATTCTGTTGTCCTGAAAAGCCAGTCATCACTTCAGACCATTCTGTTGTCCTGAAAAGCCAGTCATCACTTCAGACCATTCTGTTGTCCTGAAAAGCCAGTCATCACTTAGACCACGTCTTGGAAAGAACAGCCATCACTTCAGGCAAAGTTTGTTGTCCCGAAAAACATAACACAGCTTTATTTTTCTGTCCTGCATGAGACACTTAGTGAAAGGGCAAACCGAACAAGGCTTTACACATTTTTAATCCAACATTTTGTCGCTGTAGTCTGAGCAGAGGTATGTGTCACACTTGTGTACTACTTAACTTTGGAAAATTAACTTCCCAGAAAGTGATGATGTCATTTTTGCACAATTTTGTGTATGTTGTCATTGCTCTAATATTGCCTGACCACCTTGTGTACAAGCTTTCATGCCGCATCTACGTTATCTAAAGGAAAATAAACCCAGTCGAGTTTGGTATTAAAAGAATTGTTGGGAATTCGCCAATTCAGTCATCTCAAGAGCGCGGATATATTACTTTTTCATGACAATAACTTATTATCAAACCTGTAGCCCCATTTGTAATGGCCGCTCAACCATGCCAAACACATTGCTGCCAGACCAGCTATGCACAGATGACATTCAGTTGGCCGAATACAGTGCGGTTAGCTGGCTGGTGGGGAGCGGCCTGCAGAAAACACCCCTTTCCCTGACCTGCATTCACGGCTTGACCTATGCAGCTGTAAACTCCCCTGCGCGACTCAAAACTAAGTAACTTGCTCTGAACAGCTGTGATAAACAATTCGTCTTGAAAAGAAAAATCATCACTTCAGACAATTTTTTGCGCTTGAAAGCAGTCATCAATGAAACACGTGTTGTTATTTCGGACACAGTACAGTAATTATCTCAGAATATTGTTTTTGTACTAGAAAACAAAGTCATTACTTCATACATTTTTGTTTAGTGGAAAGCACAGTCATCTCTTCAGACAACTATGGTCCTGGAAAACACAGTTGTTACTTAATACAATTGATGTTGCACTAGAAAGCACTGTCTAATATTCAAAATTCAGAAAATTGTTGCTGTCCTCAAAAGTACAGTTGTTACTTCAGACAATTGTTCTTGTCCTAGAAAGCACAGTTACCAATCGAGACAACTGCTGCTGTCTGAAAAATCATAATTATCTGGTCAAAGACTTTGTATTTTCTGTTTTATTACACATGAAAAAATAATCAAAACTGAATGCCATCATCCTCGTATGACATTAGCTCTTCAACACTTTTCTCCTTTTTATGAATCACTGCCATTCTTCTTCTTCAGCTTGATGATCCACTCTCTGTTTCTCAGTCACATTGGCTGTGAAATAAAATGAGCTGAAGTCTGCACAAGGCATAGAAGGAAAATATTAATGTAAATAATGATATGAATGATTTAATTCTGTCGCAATGGACATACCCTGTCAGGCCTTCATGATATAAGTCACTGTCACTTTGTTCTCCCTAAGGTCATGATTAGTGTCTGATAAGTTTTCTATGCTGGACACAATGAATGAAATGGTAACACTGTTTTAAAAGATCCAGAAGATTTGAAATGATGGATTTAATATGGTGCAAAGACATGTAGTGGACTCTGAATGCCAACTGTCTTGTTGCTTTCCTGTGCACTTGTAGGTACTACTTGACTAGCCATGTTGTGCAAATTATACCATGAGATCTGGATTCTAATATTCAAAATTTCCATGCTGATTTTTGCTTTCCTGCAGGTGCACTATAGAAAAGAAACACCTGACATATTGTCACAGTACTGCCTACATTCAAATGCCCATGCAAGACAGTGGCAGCATTTGAGAGAATGCTTCTTTGATTCATCAGGGAGATGGCACACACACACACACACACAACACACAACACACACACACACACACTGAGATTAGGACAAATCTTGAACACTTGAAATCAAAAATTCAACTCCCATTTGCTGGCAATCCCCATTAAAACAAACTGTTTTACATCCCTTTTCTTCCTACACACTTTTCAACAAAAAAAATTCACTTATGCACACACAAACCCATGCATGGTCTTCATTCTTTATTTATCAGCAAGCAATAACATATACATCTACTCCATACTTTATAGCCCACAGCAAGTTATCTTTTCACAGTCAATGGACACATGCATTAATTGTTTGCCATAAGTGAATAAATGCACATGCAAGCATCTGTACATCTATCTTGACTTCTAGTGATATCTGTATCTTTCCCCTTCCTAACTAGTGACTCACTTTCACCTTCCACACACACACACACACACACACACACACACACACACACACACAAACAGGAGCGAACGCTGGCCTTTTTTCATGCTGGCCCCATCATCACAAACTCCCCTTTCTGTTTGCATGTGGTCTTTGTCATCATTCAAGCCAGCACTTAGACCCTGCCTTTTCCTTTAGCACTGCAATTCTTCCTATTGTGAATACTTATTCATTTTCTCATCATGTACATATGTGTGTTTGTGTGCGAACGTGCACGTGTATATGTAAGAGCGTGCTGTTGAATGCACATAGGTGGGCAGTTATACATGTAAGTGGATGCATTAGTGGGTGTCCTACTTTTTGATTTTGTATGCATTTTAGTATGTTCAACTGTCAAATGTTTGTTTATTTGTAAGTACTCCGAGCACATTCCAGATAAAGCAGTTTAAATACCACCATTATCATTACTATTATCACTATCATTATTTTCATCAACACAAAAGCTTGCATGTGCAAACTCTTACTTTAAAAAAAATGTAAATCAGTTCACTCACCTTGCTATCTCCTCAATTCTTTTCTGCAGTGCAGTAATCTGGTCATTCTCTGCAGGACAAAAGTTTCTGGTCTTGAAAAACAATAAAAAAATAAAGAATTACAGCTTGCATGCTTCCACTTCTCCCTCACCTCACACTTCCCCTTCCCCCTCCTCCTCCACCACCTCACATTTTTTTCCCCCAATACAAATATTTTGTCAAGTATTCAAATAATTTGTTCAATATTCTGTCATGTCAAGACTTTGAAGAATAAATTTGTATAGGGTCATGTTGAGCATTTTAATAACAATCCTTGCCAAATGTCAAGTACAGTGGATCTGGTTTTAACTCGAGTTTAAGGAAGGAAATCTGAAATGAGGCAGGGAACAGTAAACAATAAATAACAAACAAGTAGGTAACTCTTTGCTCCCATGATGAAATAAAAACACACCCATAACTCCAAATGAATGCTGCTTTTGACACCGAATCGCCTAGCAGATATGACAGCACACAGCACACAGAGGAAACAAGGGGAATGTCTCCTTGTTTGTAGTGTGCTCTGTGCTGTCATGTGTAGTCGATTCAGTGTTGTAACAACATTTGATTGAAGTTATAGGCATGTATTTATTTCATCATGGGAGCAAGAGTTACCCTACTTGTTTGTTATTTGAGTTGTTGGATACAAGAGAATCTGCTTGCAAAAACAATTTTGCATACTAAACATAATTAAAGTCTCTGAGATGGAAGATGCACATCAGAGTTGGAACAAATGATTTGTGAATGAGAGACTGCTGATGGAGTTAAGAGGATGTCATCTGACCCTTGTTTTAATAATCTGCATCTGCAATGTTACACAGCTACGTTGAAAAGAAACTAAATCTCAGTCTCCGCTTCTATTTACAAAACCTACTCTGTATGTCAATAAGTCTATGAGCTGCCAATACAACTGTAAAGTGTTTGATTTCTGATATTGTTGTAAACTGTATTATCACTGTACAAATAAAACCTGTCAGCTACATCACATTAATGTTGACTGAAATCAAGACGAGCAAGAAAGCTATTTTCACTATTTTGTAAAGTGTGAGATCATCATTTGTTTGATGACTTTGACTTGCTGTTGGCCAAATCATGGCAAAGACAAGAACAGATCTCTCACACATCAGCCATGCTGATAAGAGTAACCAGAGACGTCAGTCATGCTGAAAAGTGTAATCAAAGAGAGTCTACAACTCAGCCATCTGATTTATCTTGATGTGTTTTATGAAAAAAATAAGGAAAAGTGGATTACATCTCATATTCATTAAAAAAAAAGTTTTACCAAAATATACTGCTTGTACAGAACTAGATAATTCTGGAAAAAGAACTTTCATATTAAAATGCTTGCATCAGCTAGGAAATTCTAACAAGCAAAAAGACTTTTGGCTGGCAGTACTCCTGCAAACCAGGTACTTGTGTTATTAAGACCAGTGTTAACTGGCTTCCACTGTATCTCAGGAACATGAAAAAAAAAAAATTGCTAACCCCAATACAAATGAGGAAAAACAGGAAATGGGAATGATATCTTAACTGCCTTGATGATAAAAGTAATTAACAAACCTTTCTATATCTGGAGATGTTGTCGGATGTTTACAAAAATTCAATCAGCAACTCACAGGCTGGATTCTTAGAAGGTTTTCTTTTTTTTTTTTTTTTTTTTTTATAATTTTTTTGTTTTTTGCTTTAATTCTTGGCAATCCACAGGGAGCAGTCAATGTCAAGTCGTCAAGAGGCAACCCACCGGAGGAGACTCTGCACTGCTGCCGAGTCACTTCAGTGGTGTTCAGTGGCGCCTGTTCTGATCTAACATACGCAGGACACCACCTACTAAGCCCCCTACTGACGACAATAATTGCTTAGTCGCGGAGCCGGCGTGAGTGAGCTCTCCCTCCGGAGGGCGCCACCACGTCCGTCCAACGACAGTCCCCCATGGACTCGCCGATACCGGTGACCCGGACGGACCAAACCAAGGCCACAGACGTGGAGAGAGACATCGAAATTGAGGTCACCATGAGAGCAGGGCATGAAGGGCCACAGAATTTGAGACTTTTTTTTTTTTTAATGCTGATCGATGAGAATGAGGATGATTAAGATGATGCTACGGATTTCCATTTCGGTCTGAGACTACATGACAGGGCTGTACTCTACGCTTCCTTTCATAATATATCCCGGCGTCAACAGGCCCGAGAGAGAGATACAGACACCTGCAGTGTTGGTCAGGAAATTTGAGCAACACTCTCAGAAACGCATCCATTAAGTGGATGAAACTCGACTGTGTGGTCCCAGTCTTCCCAACTGAGCCCGCAGCAAACTCAACTCTGGGTAGGAGCCGGTCGGGGCAGAAAAACCCACATGACTTCTGATGGGATTCGAACCCACGACCTCCCAGCCGGGAGTCCGCGACGCTAACCACTTCGCCACGGCGGCTGCCTGACAATCTTTCAGGTAGCCTGACCCTTTTGATTAGTAATGTGCTGTTCAGTGAACTATATATCATACCTGGAAAATCATCATCAACAACATCATTCTACTTGAGAAGGACAATGATACTTCACAGATCTGGTTGTGAAAATAGTGGGACACGAACTGAAGCAAAAAGTAGTCTTGCATGATTCTTTGAACATGAACAATGCTAAATGATAATGCACATAAAGCTGAACTGTACTGTTGGCAAGTTGTATTTCCAGACAAGTGCTTGTGTGGTATGTTGCATCTGTTAGTTTGAGACTATATATGGTCAAGTATGGAATCTATACTGCTCAAGGTGGTTTTCAGACCACCATTGGATGAGAGAACTATTAACTGAATTTTACTTAACCTAGCAGCCACTGGTAAGGTGGTGAACATTAAACCTTAGTCCTAATTACAGAAAATAAAAGAGTGGTCAGCACAGAGTTGCATATATACTAATCTCTCTCTTTCTCTCTCTGCTCTTCTCATGAAGAACATCACTTCCATAATCTTTCACTTTCACAGTCAGGAGAGATCTATGAAGAATCACAAGTATCTAGAAATGAACCTAATGCAAACAAGTTACAAGACAGTCTTCAAAGATGCTATATTTTGTATGCATTTATCAGCAACATTGTGATCAATTTAATAAATCATCAATACCATTTCCATTTAAAAGAAATCCTGTACCTGAGAGCTGTATCTGTTTTTCAAGGGTTTCATAGCTGCTGCCGATACTGCTGCACACAGAACCTTCATCATCACCCCCCTGTCTCTTGCTCTTTCCAGATGTTGTATGTAGTAGTCGAGGACTGGGTGTGTCCTGCCAGGAACCACTGACATGTTGGTCCACAGATGACCTTTGCCCTACACTGATATCTGACTGCTCACTTTTCTGAGTGCTGGTGTATCCACCTGGAGATTCTGCTCTCCTGGGTGCTGAAGCACTGCTGGAGGACAGGTCATGGTGTGATTTGGACAACTGAGCAGAATGTGATTGTGAAGTTGCCAAATTCAGTATTCGTCCATCATGACTGCCTGGCTTGCCCTTGGCTCTGAAGCTGTAGAGTGTGATGTCTTCTTATCTACTGCAGGTTGTCCAGAATTCTGTTTGGAATCACTGGAAGAGTGTACATCATCTTTTGTTTTCATGTGGCCAGCACTTGATTTTGAGGCTTTGTAAATCAACCTTTTATCTTTTGATGTTGTTTGCACACTGCCAAATGCTTTGCCTGTGTTTCTTTTGTTCCAGTTTGATCAGATTTCAGTATCAAAGCAGGTGAGTTCGATGTTCTGTTACTCGAGGACTCATAGTTAATTTCATATTGTTGTGTAAGTTTTGAGTTGTCAAAATGAGGTGAGACTTTGGCAAAGTCCACTTTCTCGACTGTTAGTTTGTCTTCTGTATCACAATTCTCTTCACCATCCACTTCTTCCACTATTCTTGGAGGCCTTTCTGTGAATTCTTCAACTATGGTCCAAGGTCTGTTGGTAATTTCTTTCCCTGATCTCTGAGGGCTGTCTGTAGTTTCTTCTATGCTCTGAGGGCGTTGGCAATTTCTTCCACTATGCTTTGAGAGCTATCTGTGGGTCTCTTCTGCTACGCTCCGAGGGCTGTCTGTGGTATCTCTCCGCTACACTCCGAGGGCTGTCTGTGATTTCTTCCACAAGCCTGGGGTGTGCTTCACCAGAACTAATGTCTGCCAGAGAGTTTTAATACGGGATTCATTGGACCTGCCACGTTCTGGAGACCGGAATCGGTGATCAGGACGCTCTCCCTTGTAGCTTGCCTGCCGTGCATGGCGATAAGTGTGCTTAGTTGGCACACTTCTGTCTTCTCGCAGACTCTCTGACTTTGTCAGTGAGGAAGAAGACGGTGTTTTGGTGATGCCTGCATGGCCATTTGGAAGGTGGCGAGACTTCTCTGGAAAGGCAGAAAGAATGTGAATACATGTAATGTTTATTTCATGCACTTTGCACGTATGCTTTACAACCGCTATACTGTTATTCAATGAACAGCCTCCAAGACAATGCATCTGCTAATTCTTAAATGGCCTGTTTAAATTCTTCCATTCTTTCTTCAGTTTTATTGAGAACTTGACTCTTGACTAATTTGCAAAAGATTTTCTTGTTTTGATTCCATTCACTTCTTCGCAATCTCTGTTTATTTTCTTTATAATATGTTTATTTATATGCACTTAAAAATATTTATAACATATTCTATCAAAACTCATTCTTTTAAAGTATATTTTATCATATATGAGTGTGAAGGACATTTGACTGATGTTCCCCCAAACATATACCAGCCAGAAAAATTGAAATACATAATTAGTCCACAAATTCTGGAAACATGCAAGAATTTTATTAAAAAAACGTTTAATGATAGCATCAACATCTGACCAATGCTGACCTGGTCTGATGGGGATAAATCTCTGAGGGACAAAGCAAAGGATGCCAAATTGTTTGTCATGGGAAAGGCCGAGTCATTTTCAGCTGTTGTTCCAATGAGAACCAGAACACCATCAGCACTGGTCAGCTGATCTGTGTGAAGACTGCATACTCCCTTGGGACGCTTGTCTTTTTCAAGTGTCTGAAAATTCCAGGACAAAGGCCACTGTATTTATTAATGATCTGAAAATATCTGGACACGGTTGTTATATTCATCAACAGTCCTAAAATACCAGGCTAAAGGCGTTCACCTTTATCAAAAACAGACATAAAACACTTGGACACAGGTGTTTGTCTTTATCAACAGTCCTTAAGCACCAGGACAAAGGCATTTGTCTTCATCTATAGTCTGAAAACACTCGTACATAAGATGTCTGAGTGTAGCATGTATAAATACCAGTAATAAGTGAGACATCTTCCTGATTCAGTGAGGAATCTTTAACAAAATTGCAGCCCTCTAGATTTAATTGATGTGTTTCACCTGTACACCTCATCAAGTAAACTCCATTCTTATATGATATTCATCTTTTCATCATTCCTGTTGTTTGTACTAAACCTTGTGGAAAATGTTCTTTTGCCTTTCAGGACCCTTCTGCTTGGAATCAACTCCCATATCAGCTTAGACACTGCCTCTCCTTCCTCTTTCAAATCAAATCAAAGCTGAAAACTTTTTTTCCCTTTCCAGTCTGACAGACGTACTAAACATGAACTGCGTGTGTTAAAGGTGCAACATGTGTTTGGATATGGGTGCTTATTAATCAGTTTGTAACTGCCTTTGTCAGATGGGTGGATGAGGAGGTTGAAACGACTAGAATAGTGATGGTAACTGAGATGCTGTGGGAGTGTTTGATTGCAGCATGTGTTTCAGGTTCTTGCTTATTTGCTATCAAATTTAGTATTGTAAATGCTGGGGCATTAATTTGATAACGTGTATAAATATTCTTAAAAATAATGATATCTTTGCCTGAACACACACACAAACACTCATTACACACAAATACATGCACAAATGTATGCAGCAATGCACTGACACATAGATGCAAAATACACACACACACACACACTCATCACTCACAAATACATGCACAAATGTACGCAGTAACGCACTGACACGTAAATGCAAAATATACAACATATACACATATTCACATTGCAGGCATGCACACACAGACAAGCATACACTGATACATATCCAACTGCACAGACATCATGCAACCATCTTAATGCACTTTTACCTCCTTTCAATGTCTGAAGACAAACACATACTGACCAGGTGTCCAGCAGATAGAAGACGGTTGTCCAGCAATGCAAACACTTGCACAGTACTCTGAGTGTTGCTGCCAACCACAATGCATTGACTGCCACCCTGTCAACACCCAACCCACTGACGCATTAAATTTTAAGTTATCATGAAAACGCCTACACATATTTTACAGTTATCAATACAATGACAGTTTACATTTTTTAAACATCATCAATTGTAAACATCAACACATGGACAGATTCAAAGTTATCCTGTGAACACCAAACATACTGATATTCTTTTTTTTACAATTATCTGGTAACCCCCTACCACACTGGTAGATTTACTGTACACCAACTTTTTGTTAACATCAACATGCTGAAAGATTTCTTCGACATTGCAATGCAATAAACAGTAAACAAGTGGGGGTAGTCTTTGCTCCCATAAGGAAACCTAACACAGAGTAACTTTTTTTCAAGACTGGCACAGCCTTTTAAACTTGAATAAAGTCAGACAAATACAAAGACGAACAATCTTATAGTGGGGGGAAAACAAGCGCAGGCCAACAACTAAATTGTCTTCAAAGTAATGACTTGGCAAAACTTTGAACTTAAGGAGGGGGGGGTGGGGGGGGGGGGGGGGGGGGGGGGGGGGGGGGGGCAGGACGTTGAAGATATAAAAAAAAAACAAAAAACAAAAAAAACCTGGGAACATGAAATTAAGAAAAATATGAAAACTCTTCACTGGCTGCATAAGGGAACCATTGCAGTCCCTTTTAAAGGCAGATATATTTGTATTGCCTGCTCCGAGGTCTTTTGTCCGCTGGGTCGGAAACTCATCAGGGAGACACGGCTGGCTGTATCTGCACTCCTGGCGTCAAATAGAGACACACCACAGTCCATAATACCGTGGTGTTCTCACCACCAAGGGTGCAAAAAAGAATCCAATAGCACCCCCGAAGCAGCCAGCGAAGAGTAGTAAAGGAAACCAAACGGAAGTGTGGGGAGGAAAAAAGTTGCTGAAAAACTACAGATATTTCTATATCTTCAACCTCCTGCCCCCCCCCCCCTCCTTAAGTTCAAAGTTTTGCAAGTCATTACTATGAAGACAATTTAGTTGTTGGCCTGCGCTTGTTTTCCCCCACTATTAGATTGTTCGTCTTTGTATTTGTCTGACTTTATTCAAGTTTAAAAGGCTGTGCCAGTCTTGAATAAAAGTTACTCTGTGTTAGGTTTCCTTATGGGAGCAAAGACTACCCCACTTGTTTACTGTTTATTGTTACTGTTCCCTGCTCATTTCATTTCCAATTTCGTTTTGATTAAATTGAAGTTATTTGTATTTGTTTCTGTTTGTCTTTGTGTTTGTCTTTTGATCTCCCTTGCATCCTTGGGTGGATCCTCAAGCGTAGGTCTAAGATTGCCCCCTACATTTATACTATTTGCATAATATCTGTAGTTTTTCAGCAACTTTTTTCCTCCCCACACTTTCGTTTGGTTTCCTTTACTACTCTTGCTGGCTGCTTCAGGGGTGCTATTGGATTCTTTTTTGCACCCTTGGTGGTGAGAACACCACGGTATTATGGACTGTGGTGTGTCTCTATTTGACGCCAGGAGCGCAGATACAGCCAGCTGTGTCTCCCTGATGAGTTTCCGACCCAGCGGACGAAAGACCTCGGAGCAGACAATACAAATATATCTGCCTTTAAAAGGGACTGCAATGGTTCCCTTATGCAGCCAGTGAAGAGTTTTCATATTTTCTTAATTTCATGTTCCCAGTTTTTTTGTTTTTTTTTATATATATATATGTTGCATTGAAAGTGTACTGGCGTGGAAAGTGTACTCTCCACGGGCAAAATCGTGGAATGTATACCACGGCTGATCCATGGAATGTATACATTCCACGATTGGCCCGTACACTTTCCACGCCAGTACACTTTCAATGCAACATATATATCTCTTCAACCTCCTGCCCCCCCCCTCCTTAAGTTCAAAGTTTTGCCAAGTCATTACTATGAGACAATTTAGTTGTTGGCCTGCGCTTGTTTTCCCCCACTATTAGATTGTTCGTCTTTGTATTTGTCTGACTTTATTCAAGTTTAAAAGGCTGTGCCAGTCTTGAATAAAAAGTTACTCTGTGTTAGGTTTCCTTATGGGAGCAAAGACTACCCCACTTGTTTACTGTTTATTGTTTACTGTTCCCTGCCTCATTTCATTTCCCATTGCAAAGCAAACACCTACACACTGAGACAATTCTTCACAGTCACCATGCTTTTCTCTAATACATTTAAAGGGGGAAAAAAAGGCTGTGACTTTGCTGATGTAAAAAACAAATAAGCAAACAGCAAAGAAGAGGTAGAGTGAGAGACTGAGAGAGAGACAGACAGAAGAGAGAGAGAGAGAGAGAGAGAGAGAGAGAGAAACTGGGTCTATCTGATAGAAAGGACAAAATGTTCTTACTTCTCCATCTACTCTTCCATTCTCCCTTCTCACCTTTCCATTTCCATCTTTCTCCTGTCTGCATCTTCTGTTTCTCTCTATACAACAATCGTTACCAACCTTCTTTTTTTTTCCCTACTATTCTCTTACCCTCTGTTTTTCTCCCATGTCTTGAGCTGCTATTCATGCCTTCTCTCGCCCTCTACTCTCTTTTCTGTTAATCCCCCTTCAAATTTCTACTCCCCTCTAACATCCTCTTATCTGCAGATTTCCCCTGTCTATCTCTTGTTCTTATTCTGTCTCCTTGTTCACATCATCCTATTTCCCCTTCCCCTTTCTACCCCTGTTTTTAAGCTTCCTACCCCTTCCAACTCTTGTCACCTCCATCTCAGTTCTGACCCTATCCTCATACCTCACCATCCATGTTTGTAATTTTTTTTTACATTTATGTGAACTGATTTCTATTTACAGATTCCAAGTTTTGTTCTGGAGGCTTCCTTAGATAGCCAGATGTTCTGCTTGTGGAGGGTTTCAACATGAAAAGACTGCACTTTTCCAATGACTGGCTTCAAGTTTTCATCTTACTAAAACAAGTTCTGCTTTTTTGGAAATGGCGGAGATAGGGAAACACACAACATACCTCATATATCTAAGCAATTTAATGCATTTATACTGAAAGAAAGATCAGGAGGCATACCTGATATGGTAAAACAACTGTACAGTGTGTATTACTTGGAAATGAAGAATATAAGGAGCCAGGAGACATCTTAAAAAGCAGCAAAAACAACTTTACGAACTAGTCTCTGGAAATGGAAAAAAAAAAATACGAAGACACTAGGAACACCTATCGCAGTAAAACAACAAGGTGTGTTACCTGAAAAAGGCGTGTTACCTGAAAATGGAGGAGGTCAGGAGACAGCAGCCCAGGTACATGTGTACTGGTCAACACAGTGGGGTCCTGTGTCCCTGACTTTAACTGTACCACTGTCAACATGGCACTGTCTTCTACTTGGGACTGCAACAGTTATCATACTAATGTATAACCCAATTCATGTATCGCTTTTGTCAAAAAACAACAACAACCCAACAAATCCACTTGTACACTGATACAAGTAGGCAATATAATGATTATGGAATGTTTTTGTTCTTGTGTATAACCCGCCCCCCTCCCCTCTTCCACCTTTTTCTGAAATATTCTGAATGGATTAAAGATAAGCACCTTGTAAAACTCCACTTGCCTATATAAGAAATAACTTGAGGTTACAAAGGCCTAGTTCCCTTTAAATAACTATTTTGAGTATTGGGGAGTCTTAAAGCCATACTCATCACAAAGAATGGTGAGTTTGAGCAAACATACAGGCTGCAATGCATCTCATGCATAACTGCATATACAAGAATGAATGTATGAGCATATAAGCCGGGATGTACATAAATATGGACCTATACACACAATCACAAAGAAGTCACATGCGTTTGTCTGAATGTACCTACCAGAAAGGGTTTAACAAATGTGGAAATTCAAATATCTTTCTTTGGGGTAAAAGGATTCTCCACTCTCGGCACTGAATGAATAAGACGAACCAATATCTGAGGAATATGCACAGAAAATACACATACACATCAACAGCTGGAGCAGTGCAGAGGTTATCACCACAGATTGATGATGGCAAGTTGTGGGTCTGAGCTCCATTTCAAGTCTGAACATCATTTGTACAGAAATTTTCAGCTCACATGTCAATTCTGATCAGTTCACTTTACATTAGGAAGCACCCTGTGCATGGCAAAATCAGCTTTGGAATCCAAGGGCACACGCAATCTTACAGAGTCTGCACTCACATTCAGAGTCCTTATCAACACAGTTATCTCTGTCCTCCAGTCCAGCATCTGTACACAACAGGCATACATATGCAGAGTTTGATCACGTGTGTCGGGCAAAACTTGACAGTCCTACGCAGTTTGACTTTCATCAAGTAATCAACATTTACATTCACTGTAGTTTCAATGGCAGTGCTGTACACATGTTGCAGCATTTAATATCACTGATTGGCAAAGAAGGAAACTGATAATTAAATGCTGATTTCAGTCTGAAATAAATGGAACAGTAGTTAGAAAATGAGCAAATTAAAGAGGTTACTTTTTGACATATCCTTCAAAGCAGACAGCAAAAATGGCTGTTTTAATGCTATCATAACTGCTTCCATTTAAACAAACAAATTCTTAACTGGCTATCAAATATCACTGGCAATACACACAGTTCAGAAGTTCTGTATATTTGCATATTAGCTTAAACGAACATCACAATCATTTTTCCACTTCAGCTGCTATTTGCAGGTAAACAGAGTTGTGGAATGAAGAGCAACTAAGTGAGAAAATGGAACAGTTGGTGGATCTGCAGATACATGAGCCCCAAAACATTAAGTGAGGTGTAGTTAGGTGGATCAGATTTAAGTGGAGAGTGGGGGTGGACGGGCAGAATGGTAGTAGTAAAAAGTTCTATGTAGTTTGTGTATAATCTTACTGACAAATAAACAAAAAAAAAAAGCATACACAATTCAAAAGTACAGATCTATGACTCTGGACAATGACATGGACTGATAATGCCCACTCACATTAAACAACCAAGAGTGTGTCACCGACATAAAATTCCTAATTGATGCACTGGAATTCAGATCACAGCGTCATTAAAACATACGAAAATTTACAGTGATGCAATTATTTTCACCTGCACGCATCACATAAAAGGACTTTCATCCAATTTTTCATGAACTATGTTGATCAAACATAAATAACTTTCCTCAATGTTTTAGAACATTCTCAATCGATAAATAACTTCCGCTTGAAAACTCATCTCTACTGAAAACCAATAAGATTTTTCAAAGTAGACTATTCGGTCTATGATATGGACAATAATAACAGTAATGATTATTTATGGCGCTTAATCTTACATCATAAACCCTAAGCGCTTACAAATACAGAAAAGGTTAAACGAAAACATAAATGAAACCAATAAGAAGATGAAATTGCAATCAGTACCATGTACCTACATACAAGGGTGCATACTGGCACATATCCACGCATCCACACACATACTCAAACATGTGATCCCACACACACTGTCTCACAACAATGGACACAACAGCATGCATGCACACACACACACATACACACACACACACACACACACACACACACACACATTGCAGAATCAATTTGATGGGCATGGGAAAGGGAAGAAAGAATTGCTATTGATAGGTGAAGAGGGTTGTTTTAAGAGATGCTATGAAGGAAGACAGAGAGTTTGAACTACGCAAAGATATTAGGAGTTTGTTCCCAGAACCCGGACCCTGAAAAGAAAAAGGACGATCGCCACAGGGTTTTGTTCGAAATCGAGGGATTTTGAGCAGAGTGTTGTAGGTACAAGAATGCAGTTGTGTAGAAGGAACACAGAGATAAAGGAGATCAGAAAAGTAGGAAGGAGCTAAGCCATTCAAAGATTTTAAGCAGAGTAAGGACAAACACGAAAAGGGTGGCAAACTTTATGAAATTGGGTTTTTGATAATCTAAATTGACAACTCAGCTGTAGCTTTGGGACGTGACAATCCAGCAAATGGAACAAAAGTTCAGCAAACTATACAACATGATCGGCTTGGACAGTCAAAATGGCTCTGTTACATGGACAAAAGAATGTTTTGTGCACAGTGCAAAAATGGCTAACCTGCTATGTTCATCAAAGGTTCCAAAATTTTCTTTGCTCACCTCTTGTTTGCCATGGGGCTTCTGATGATCATTGCACTGCCACTACAATTTGGTCAAGCAATAAAATATTTCAACACTCTTGGAAATGGTTCACTTAGTAGAAATTCTGATGGATACAGTTGTTACGATAATTGAAAAGGGCATCCCATAAAGTAAGTTTCACTGTTAAAATCTTGACAGTCTATGTGCTCACATTTATTCATTTTAGTTGATAACATATCAGTGGAACACAAATCTGAACAGATCATGTTTTAGCACTATCTGGAGTGTTTTATGAATGGTTTCTATTTCTGTCACATTCTGTCGCTTTCCCTTTTTTGTCTTTATGTGTCTTTATGAATGGAAGTCAGTCAGAGAGAGAGAGAGAGAGAGAGAGGAGAGAGAGAGAGAGAGAGAGAGGGAGGGAGGGGGAGAGAGAGGAGAGAGAGAGAGAGAGAGAGAGAGAGAGAGAGAGAGAGAGTGTGTGTGTGTGTGTGTGTGTGTGGTGTGTGTGTGTGTGTGTGTGTGTGTGTGTGTGTATGTGTGTGTGTGTGTGTGTGTGTGTGTGTGTGTGTGTGTGTGCGTGTGTGTGTGTGTGTGTGTCCATGTCATGTTTTCAGTACAATTTCTAGCAGTTATAATAAGCTAGCCATAAACATTTTTGTGACCCCCTAAAAACTTGGAAACAAGTTCTGCACATCAAGTCCGAGCCTCTAATTTCTATGAAACAATTATCACTCCAGGCAGACTAACCTTCTGATTGTGTTGTAAATTCAGAAGACTGTCTTTAACTGAAAGGCCCTCGTCTGGCTTCAGGATGTCATCGGATCCTGTCTGTGTTATTCTGATTTCTGTTTCAATAAATTCAACAGAAAAAAGATTCAAACATGCTAACACACAGTACACACTTTCTTGCAACCATCATCTCAACACAGAACTTGGGAAAATACATAACCTTATTGTAATCATGTTTATGTGAAAAAATCTTGACTTAAATATGTGACAGCAGATGCCATTTCACACAACTTTGCCATTTTTTTTTTTTTCCGTTTCTTGTAAACATTTTGGTAATTTACATGCTGTACTATGCTGTGTACTCAGTTTCAATTAACTACCCCATGCTCAAAATCTGGTAATCTCTGGAAACCTGTGTCTCAGTTCTTGTGCCCTTTCCCCGTCTCTTTTTGAACTATTGGCCATTATCACCTTCTCTTCTTTCTCTCAACATTAGTATTTCCTCCACATCTTCTTGAACACTAAATACACACATCATTCACCTGGCATGACAAAAGCATCCATGCTGTTATTTTTACACAACGTTTTTCCAGTGGCAGATCTGAGGCACACACCACACTGCCACTGGAACCTGGCTCTATGGCTGTGATGCTGCCAGACAGCCTGTAACACAATGCAAAACATTAGAGCCCCCTCGCCTCATGCTATGTCTGTTGAAGTATGCCTAAAGCTTCTCATGTAAAAACACAGAATTCCAACTGATGAACAGATGAGACAAACCTAACATTTTTTAGGATTATGTTTTGGAAGACATAAAATGCTGATATTTTGCATATGTAACGTGTGTTGTCAAATACACAGGAAAAAGAGGACAGGTAGCACATGTGATTTGCTGCTTTGAATATATGAGATTTGCTGCTTTGAGGAGATTTGCTGCTTTGAACACAACAAAAATCTGTATGCAAATATGACTTGCAAATACAAGTAATTTTTCAGCCAGTACAGGATTCACTGCAGTCTGTATGCTTATAACTTAGGAAAACCAGCTTTGCCTCACTGACCAAGTAGCACCATCATGTGAGCACATTCTATTTGTGTGTATGTGTGTGTGCATATGTGTGTGTGTTCATATATGTGTGTGTGTGTGTGTGTGTGTGTGTGTGTGTGTGTGTGTGTGTGTGTGTGTGTGTGTGTGGAGAGAGAGTGTGTGTGTATGTGTGTGTCTGTGTGCAGTCTGCAGTTTTATTGTTGGTGATACAAATCTGCAGTTTTTATTGTTGGTGATACAAATCTACAGTTTTCCTCTGATCTCCAACAAATCTGGCATGGGGACTCATTTAGCATACTGGGCAGACCAACACTGAATCACTTTTGTGCAAGAAAATCTTGTTAACCATATCTTTAATGTGACTGTTTGGCGAGATGAAGCATTATCAGGGTTCCAAGAGAATCAAACATGTCCCCATTGTTGGCCCTTATATAGATTAACAACAGCATGCTTTTTCTCAGCTGGCCCAGCACATTAGGAAAGCTTTAGACTTGAAATCTAAAGGTGCCTGGTTTGATCCTGGGTTCAGACACTTCTTTCCCCTTTCTTTCTTTCTTCTTCTTCTTCTTTTTTTTTCTTATCCCATCAAAAGCTTCAAAGCATGTTGTGGGCAAAGAGGTGGTGAGGGAAAAGGAGAGGGGGAGAGAAGGACAGCTAAAGGGGAAGGAAGAGGCAGAAGGGGAAGTGGAGGAATTGTGGAGACAGTGAGACGTAAAGGGGGGATGAGGAGACAGTGGAATGGGGACCGTGAGTGGGAAGGAAAAGGACAGTAAAATGAGGACAGAGGAATGGGGGAAAGAAAAAAGGTAGCTAACGATGGCTAGTGTATGCATCTATATAAATCATGAAATATTTATGATGTGTATACCTGCTGCATACACACCTGCATACACACCTGTTAGTATTTAGTCCAAGGTCACTGCTGCCAAAATAAGTCTAAACCTTTCAAATGAAAATGATCTCGATTCAGCATCTTGTCTGTTGGTGATTTAGACTGAAGATATCACACTTGTTTTATCACCCCAAACAACGCAAATATATATAAGCAAGATGACTGACTGAATACATAATTTTGACTTTTTTTATGTTTTCAAATGAAACTTTGTTGGTGAGCAATTTCACAGTAAACGTGAATAAAACTTTGTCACAAATTTCCAATTGGCAAATTTTAAAAAAAAAGTTGTTGATCAAGCTGACTTCGTCACAATCGATTTCCACACTCTTTTGCAAAAATTAATTCATCCCAAGTATGCAGGTCGTAATGGTACGATGTGGGTAATTTCGCATTTTACCATCATATTCGAGCTCAGGCCCTGTGGCCCCTGCACCTTACAACAAACATGCAGATATTTCCTCAGTGGGTTGCCCCTACATGCCAGTGCATACCCTGCACAACTTCTATCATTAAAGTACTCTTAATTCCTTTGAGTCTTTTTTTTTTGTTTTCAAATCTACCCTTTGTGAATCCCCCACACCATCCTACCTTCCTTTGCCCATAGCCCTCCCTATTCTTTTAAATTTAAGGACCAACTTGTGAAGGAAAAACTTTGCTTCAACTCCTGTAAATATCTTAGAGGAAAAAAAAAAAGGAGGAAGACCAAGGATGACTTCTATGCCAGGCAGTGCGGAAATTGAATTGATTAATTGATTAACTTTTTCGCAACCTGGCCACGAGAATGATTGTGGTGCACCGACTTAACGCTTGGTGATGTGGGGTGAAAATATTCATGGCAAGCCATGTGCCACTCAGGACACGTCATGAGAATGACAGCGACAGTCTTCTAAAAGTAAATATGACTGACCGAATTTTCCCTGAAAAAATTTTTAAGCAGGTGGGTTGTGTCAGCATAAGATATATATACTCCTCTACCTCATATCATATAGTAAGCAAGCTACTAACAGTCAATTTCATTGGTAAATTTGAAGAGAAAACAAACCAGTCGTGTTGGCATCTTCAAGCACTGAATCAGTGTTCCTTGTTCGAAGTATGTAATTTTCAACTTAATCAAACAATAACAAAATAATCATTTTGATTTTTAAAACATTGTATCTGAATGAAAGAAGATGAAAGATAGCTCTATTTAGCTATACAAAAGTTAAAATATCACCGTCAGATATAGGCTTTTAAGGAAACTGATTAAAAGTGGTCAAAATCAGGTGTTCCTGAGGGAATTTCATGGGTGTACTTGCAGTTGTTTACCTGGGCACATAGAGCAGAACGAGGGTCAGTGTTTGATAGTGTTAAAAAAAAAAAGACAAGTTGAGAAACAACAGAAAGGACAGGATCCCCCATACCCTCCCCTTTTCCCTGTCCACCCCGCCCCACTCTATCCATATCTCTCTACCTCTCCACCCTCCCAAGACCCAAAGCTCACTGCTTATGATCTGCATAGGAAAATCTTGTTATAAGTATAACGACAACTGGCTCAGATTATAGAAGGATGGAAAGAATGAATCCTAATGGGATAACATATGGTGAACGTAGTGTGGAACAACTGCATTGTGAGAAACTGTTTTTCCTCAATGAATCAAATTACTGTTTATGTACACTGCCGTGAGGAGAAATATGGTGGGATAACATACTACTGACTTCAATGAATGATATTGAAAACTAGATGCCGGGTATGAGTACTGAATAACTGTGAAAAGGATATACAGAGTTTCTGGTTGCACAAGCAAATGCCCCTTTATCACTATAAATACACTTTTGCTATGTGAGATTCGATTAACCACACTGAAGCCAATCATACTAAAAAAATGACACATCAGTTTCTGCACGGATGCTCATTTGACAATTTAAATCTCAAAACATCTGAAGCTCCTGTTTATCATCAATCAAAGAGCACAATGAAAAAATACTGGATACCATCATTACGAGAATGATATTGATCTAGTTCCACTCTCTGTCTCTTTAGGATGGTACGGCAGAAATTCAATAATACAATTGTTTGGCTGACTACCTCTCTTCATGATTCTTTCTGTACCCCCACAAACTGATGCTCTTCTTAACCTCTGTTGAAAGATTTCCTCCCTAGGCTGACTAGTGAACATCCCACCTACCTTTGACAGAAGGAAAACAAAAATTGCCGAACACCATTCTCATTAAGAACCAAGCCTTATGATTCTGTTCCTGGAATTGAGCAGATGCCGTATGACATTTTGCACTGACCAATTAGTTAATTGCTATTGTGTTGTTTTGTCCATGCCAAAAAGCACTCTTGCCAAGACTAACATTTTTTTTTTTTCAATGTCATTGTATGCAGACTAATGAACATTAGCCAATGACTTGCTTGTGCCAGCAGTGACCTGAAACAGAGCTTTAGGACCTGCGACCAAAAAAAAACACAGATATACTTGAATTATAAAAAGAACCAAAAAAAAAACCCTAAAAAAACCCTTTACCCTAGATCACAGGTATGTGAATGTTCCAAAGATCATGCCAAACAAGAAGAGAGAAAAATTGTGCTAGATGAAGATCCCAATAGTATAGGCAGGGAGGAAAAAGCGAGCAAAACTCCAGTCACATCATACTTGGCTGTAAGAAAGACCCCCCTCTCTAAAAACCGAATATTGTTTTCAATGATATTTTCTGCCGCGATCATGGTTCCAGTGCCAGAAAGCAGACCCTAGCTTCTAGCCTTATATGCAACAAAAGCAGCGTAGACGTATTCACGTCAGCCTCGTTAGTTAACCCTGGTATTCTCCATGCCCTGCTGTATGACCAGTCGATTGATATTTGTTTCCATGATACCTGTTAGGTGTAGATCTGCAATGTTAAATTTCTCTCTGTAATGGCGTGTTTTTGCGCGAACCAGACTCCAAAAAGTAATACTATGGTCAGCTGTATGTGTGTCGCTGCGACACGAGAGATGAGAGATAAGATCGATGAGAGAGGTGAGAGAGAAGTGTAGACTGTGTGTGTGTGTGTGTGTCGTGTGTATGTGTTGTGTGTGTTCGCATTGTGTGTCGTGCTGTATGTGTGTGCGCCGTGGGCTGTGTGAGTGCAGTGAACTTGTGAATGAGATGAAGCGCGAGAGGAGAAAGAGAAGAGAGAGAGGAGAGAGAGATGTGTGTGCTGTATGCTGTGTGTGTGTGTATGGTGTGTCGTGGGGTGAATCTTCGATCGCTTGGGGTTGTCAGTAGGTCAAGAGTGCAGTGCCTAGTGATGTGTAAGGTGTGGTGACCCCGCCGAAGTCGTCCCCCTGTGTGTGTGTGTGTGTGTGTTCCCTCGCTGGTAGTGATGTGCTGTGCGTGTGTGTTTGGGTGGGCTGGGTGCTGTGTGCCAGTGCTGTGAAATGTGCTGTTGTGCCCAGGAGGTGCGCAGTGGCGTGTGTGTGTGCTCCTGAGATGGCTGAATGATCAGTGAGAGTGAATAGAAGAGATGAGTTATATGATTCGAGAGGTGAGAGAGAGTCCGTATGCTGTGTGATGCCTGATGTGTGTTCAATGTGTGAGCTGTGTGTGCTGGTGTGTGTGTGATGTGTGCTGTGTGAATATGATGTGGTGTGTTGTCGTGCGCCTTTTCCACCTACTGCCCGTCGCAGTGCTGCACTGGCTGACACTGTACATGACAAATGTGAGTTTGAGCGAGAGAGAAGAGTGAGGGGCACGTGTTGTGAGAGCGCACATACGAGAGACGCATCTAGATGAGAGAGACAGGGACAGACAAGAAACAGAGAGACAGAGACAGAACAGTATGTGCGCAACGTGCCAAAAAGTGGAATGAGAGAGCGAGGTCAGATGGGGTGCTGCGGTGTGTGTGGTGTGATGGTGTGTGCTGTGCTGTGCTGGTGTGATGTGTGTTGTGTGTGCCTGCCACACACCAAATACATTACATTATGTATATGTTTCTTATCAACAACACAGGGATCGGTCAGCATGACTTGGTTCATGATGATCTATTTACCCTTGCCCAGCTGGTAACCTGATACGTATAATTAAGTACTGATGCCTTCAGTATCAGCCCTCCCTCATGCTAATGTCAGCTGAACCCCCAGAGACACAGAACTTATTGCACCTTGTACTTTTTTTTTTATAACACAGTGTGCCTGTGTGTGTGTAGTGTTTAGTGTGTTGTGTCGCTGTGTGTGTGGGTGTGACTGTGTGTTGTGTGTGTGTGTGTATGTAGTGTGTGGGTGTGTGGATGTCGTTGTGTTGTGTGTGTGACATTGGGAATGTTCCTCCTTTGCAGATCTAAACAATCATTCTTTGTCATGGTGCATTTCTCTGTAGTGTAGCAAAAGTGTGTGGATGTGTCAGTGTCTCTCTTGTGTATTTTCTCTCTATTGTGTGTGTGGTTTGTGATATGTTGAGGTATAAATCATGTGTAAGGGAATCGTTTTGTCTTTTGCACCTATTTGTGTATTTATTGTATATGTAGTGTACGTGCGTGTGGTGTGTGTGATGAAGGTGCGAATGTTGCTTGTGTGTATATGTGTGCCGTGGCGTGTGTGTGGTGGGCATGCATGTGTGTGTGCGTGCGATGCTGTGTGTGTGTGCGTGTGTGTGTGTTTAGTGTGCTCATGATGCATGGCGGACGTACGGTTGTGCACATGTCTGCACATGTTTGGTGTTGAGTTGTGTACCACACATGCAAGAAGGAGGGCAAGAGTGCTTGCTGCCATAGTGTAAAGTGTGTAATGGTTGCCCACATGTGTGTCATGTGTGTGGTGTGTGTGTGATGTGTGACGAGAGTAGAGTTTGATGGCGAGCCTCGTACGAATGCATTTGATGTGTGAGGTTGTGAGTTTCTTAAGAGAGCGTGAGAGAGAGAAGAGAGAGAGAAGAGGTGAGTGAGGTGTGTGTGTGGTGTTGTGTGTGTGTGTGTGTGTGCGCGGTGGGTTGTGAGTGAGTGAGTGAGGAAGTGTGTGTGGTGTGTGTGTGTGGGTGTGTGTGTGTGTGTGTGTGTGTGTGTGTGACTGTGTGTGTGTTGTGTGTTGTGTGTGTGTGTGTGTGTGTGTGTGGTGTGTGTTGTGTAATTCGGATATGATATATGTGATATCGTCACACAAGAAATGGTTGAAAACAGATGAATAAAGAGCAGGAACGAACGAGACAGCAATACCAAGCAAGACAGAATGAGGCAGGATGAGGTCAAAAGACAGGAAGGTTAAATATAAAGAAAAGAAAGCAAACAACTTCCCTACTGACACACATATGCACAAACACAGAACAGACACTTGCAAAAAACATGTACATGGATATATTCTTGAGTGTCAAATTAACCTCACACACACACACACACACACACACACACACACGCACACATGCAACACACACACACAAACCACAAGTTTGCACAAACATGAGCCCACACACGGGTGACTTACAAACACATAGCACATATTCTCTCTCTTTAACACAAAAGCACACACTTGTGTGCGCATGCACGCACACCCACATATATGTAATACAAGCAGGGACAAGAGTGCTTATGAGCACACAGTCACACAAATACAAATGAGAACACTTTCACACACATACACAAATAAGCACACATTAACACATATACAAACAAGCACACATTTACTCACATATAATTATACATAATTATGTACACTCAAGCACCTACAATTAGTACAAAGAATCCTGACCAAACAAATCGATCAGAATGAAACAAGGCGCCCAAATCTAAATCAATCTGAATAAAACAAGGCCCAAAATCTAATGTAAAAAAGATCTGACAAAAAGGATAGCCAGGTGTTACTTGTCAGGTAAGGACTAGGCCACAGGGAGGGAGTCATACTGGAGGAGGCAGGGGGAATAGATGATATGACATCAACAAAAGTGGGTAACATCTTGCTGAACTGTTGCACACACACAACACACACCCACACACACACACACACACACACACACACACACATGTGCATGCATGCACTTACTCACTCACAAAAGAATGTTGCATCGTACAAGCACACAACCCATCCAACATAATCTAATGAAACACATGCAGACTGCATGCACACACCCCTATCACATACAAATGCACATGCAGAATAATAATAAATCACACAAAAATACTCACACAAGTCGTACCTGTTTTAGTGGATGCATCTACATTCTACATCAATCAGAGAATCTATTGCACACTTCCACCGTTTGTTATTTGATGAGTCAATTGGCTGTGCAACATATTCATTTATTTCTTTTTTCAATGTACCTCACCTGTAGTTTCTTGTCTTGTGAATCCTAAATAACAAAGAATTGTAATGAATTGTGTGTGTGTGTGTGTGTGTGTGTGGGTGTGTGGTGTGTGTGTGTGTGGTGTGTGTGTGTGACGACGAGTGAGATGAAGAGACAGAGTGTGTGTGTGTGTGGACTCTGTGAGTGCTTGCAATTGCATGCATTGTGTGTGGGTATATCTTTGTGGATATGTTAAGTATAATTCCCTATCCGTGTGTATGTGCCATGATCATGTGCATATGTGTGTTTTGTGTGTGTGTGTGTGTGTGTGTGTGTGTGTGTGTGATGTATGTGTGTGTGTGTGTGTGTGTGTGTGTGTGTGTGTGTGTGTGTGTGTTGTGTTGTGTGTGTGCGTGCATGTGTACTGTGCATGCATGTCTGTGTGTAAATAAGCCTGCAAACAAGTGTGTGTTGTATAACACTCTCTCTACTTTTGATTAAATTGTAAGACCTGAACCTTTTTGTTATAAACAAAAACTGAAGAAGCCATCATAACAATCATAACAAGCCATTGAATTCGGCGTCCTACTTGTTGTAGAATTGAACTTTTAAGTTATAAACAGAGAATGAAAAAGCCATAATGATAAATTCTAAAGAGTTATTCAACTTTGCCATTTTGTTTGTTTAATTGGGTTTTCTTCTACATCTAACTCTACATCTAACTCCACTGACAATGACTTTGTGTTTTGTTTTCTCTGAAGGTCATGGAAGAACATAAAAACTTTCATCTCATCATGGCAAGAATTCCCATATAAAACTAACAGTTTCAGTTTGAGTTGTAGTTTCAGTCAAGGAGAGAGTCACGTGCCATGCGGACTAGTCCATATACGCTACAACCACATACCATCTAAGTTTTGAGGACCACGGGACACACTATGAACCATGATGACAACTCAACAAAACAAACCCACAAAAACCGCATGCTCATCATCAGACATGTTGTATCTTACTTTGGCTGTTATAGTAGCTTAACTGCCCCTAGACAATAATTTCTATTTTTTCTTACACATCTTTAATCCATTCATACCACAGGTATATGATATCCTAGTTAGGACAACTTAGACAATACAAACAGAAAGAAACAACAACAGAAAACATCAATCAAAAAGATCAGGATAAAGAGACACGCAGATACACATATAAACACAAACCAATGGTCTGTACAACTAGACAGAAAAGAATGAACCTCAAATCAGCATCCGCCACAACTTTTCAGTTGTGGGTAGAGTATATTGTTGCTAAAATACAGTTGGTTTATTTGCTACAATTCCAGGCTACGCTGCAAAAAACACCCATAATATCCGGATTTTTCATATTTTTTGCCTACAACACCACAACCAGCCAAGACTGGTGGTGGTGTAGAGGAGTTCCTTTAATGCAAAAGGCAATGATAAAACTACAAATACAGGACAGACATACACACCAAGAAGATAACAAACATCACACACACACACACACACACACACACACACACACCAATTCTAGGGTTACTGCGGATGCCCACAGACTCTATTTGTTGTACATCATTGACCAGAGACGTGAGTGGAAATAAAAAGCCAGTAAGTAAAAAAAAACAAACAAAGCCCATAATCCCTACACTGGATGAATCTGTCATGCCGCTGTCAAAAATAGCAAGATCCCAGCACGACTGATCAAACAAACCTACTTGATTTTTTTTTTTTGTCCTTTTTATGTGCGATAGCGGGGCTAGTTGTACCTTTCCCTGTGTCATTGAATGAGGAAGTTTTTCCACCTCCCCCGCCCACGTCTTTGAATCTCCAGCCTGACTGACAGAGCAGAGAGAGAGCAGAGGAGAGAGATGCAAGAGAGGGAGAAAGATGGAGCTGCGGATGGGACAAGAGAGAGAGGCAAGAGGAGAGAAGGAGAGAGAGAGAGCCGGGTAAGGTAATGTAATGTTGCCTTATACTTTTTGTTATAGCTCTTGCCTGATCGCAAAGCGGCTCATATCAGGGAGGTAAAGAGAGAGTGACAGACGAAAGATACAGAGCACCAGAGAGAAAGAAAAAGAGAGCGAGAGTCTAGAAACGGATTTTGCCTCATCTGTCGAAAAGCACAGAAAAATGAAGACAGCCACATTGTATGCGTACTTTAGCCATGCTTTGAATTTTAAAAAAAGAAAAAAAAAAAAAAAGAAAAACACAGATTACATGCAGTTAGAGCGGAAGGAGGGAGAGGAGAGGGGTGTGAGAGATGAGGATAGAGATATGAGAGAGAACGAGAGAGATAGGAGAGGAAGAGAGAAGAGAAGAGAGAATGGAAGAGAGGACGAGAGAGAGAGAAGCGACATAAAAGGCAACATCAAACACCAGTCAATGCCAGCACACAACACACACAACCAGTTCTTTTCCCATCCAGAGACCCAGCACCCACAATTGATATTTTCTCCCTGATAATACAGGACTAAAAATGGAGAACGCAGAAGGGGGTGGCTGGGACAGGGGTACAAACAGAACAAAGAATGATTACTGAACCTGCCAATAACGGTAACCGCGCCAAGATTAAACCAAAACTATAGCTAAATATCTTTATAATAACTGTAGTCGGTAGGGTTAGACATTTGAGGGTCGTGCTGTGGGTCCAGATAAGAGAGTGACTGTCCAAGCTGACATAAATAAGGATGGACCGCCCATAGGCTTCTTTTCGTCTTTTTCCTCCCTCCACCATTCTTTCTCTTTCATCTACTCGTTTTTGGTTCTTATTTCAATTTGTTCTTGCATGCTTCCCCCCTCCCAACCACCAAATTTTATTCTGTCTCTTTACTTTGGTCATTTCCCAAAAAGTTTTCTTCTTATCCTTGTAGCGCTGTGAGACTTTTTACGCCTACATGACTCAATGAAACGGGCATTTCCATGAGGGTGGGTGCATATCACATGATGATCCTCTTGTACTGCAGCTGGAAAGCGACCGCAAGAAGAACGTGCGGCTTGACAGCGATTGCACAAGGGCACAAGACATAAAACTGACACATTATCTGCCTAGACCAACATCCATGCTAATCGATGCTCAACAATTTTAAGTTTTCTCTCTCTCTCTCTTGTCGAATAACATCCACCACAAATCCACTGTTGATAGGCAGTCAACCATGAAATTAAACTCACAAACAAGGCCAGGGGAAATCTCATCTCTCCCCTTCAAGAGGGTTGGTGTTAAGTTCCAAAGTCAACATTGCTTGCTGCAGCTTTGGATATTTACATAGCACAACTCCTCACCTGTGTCCAGAACAATGAGTTATTTAGGATACTGAGCAGTATGTTCATTCGAAATTGAGCAATTTTTCTTTACAATGGATTTCTTGAAGATCAAAGCAATGCGTTACTTTGTAAATGTCATTAAAAGGTCGAGAAAAAAGATTATAATAGTCTATATGTCTCTTTTAGAAAAGTTCACCAGGCAACAAAAAACAACTGGCAATCCACCACCAGTAGCTGGCATGGTCACAGACCTCTGCATGCACCTAGGAGTTTGTTGGCTTTGATTTCCGTCAGAGGTACGTATCAGTAGAATTTTGCCATCCTCCTAGCCACCTCATGTCTGAGTTGAATACACTATGGGGGGCTCAAATAGGAAGACTGGAACCACACCACTGGGTGTGATCCATCTTAATGGTTGTATCTGATGAGAGTGCTTGCTTAAATCTCCTTACCAATATGGCCATGTTTCTATTTCTATATCTCTGATTCCCTGTGTGATATCCACACAGATATCAATGAAAGGAAGTGCAGAATATAACCACTGTCACATAGTCTCTGCAGATCAGAATGAAGGAACTAAACAGCATCATGGAATTTTTACTTTCCTCCAATCCACACTGATCCTCAAGAAAGAAAGAAGTCTTGCATTCTACAACAACCCTTCATGCTCTTTTTTCATGTGGTGACACAAGTTTCCATTTTCTCTCGGCTGTCTATGCCCTTAATGAGTTGAATCAAAGTTGCTGGTATCTGCAACTTTACACATATTGGGACTGACATGGTGATGCCCTCCATAGGACACATTAACAACACTGCCTACTCTGCAATAAAGTAATTACAGTCAGAGTGTGGGCTTAGCAGGTGGGTGTCCTGCTTTACTTACTGGATTACGACATGCACTATAAAAGGCATCACACGAGAAATGATTCAGCTTCAGTGAAGTGTCTCTTCTTCCTCTTCTGCTGGGAAGCCTTTTGACACTTGATTGCTACCAGTGCTGGGAATGCCACAGGACAAAACTGTAAGTGGCCCTGCCTGTAAATTCATAATGAGCGGCATGAGATTAAAATCACTAAGGGACTATCAAAGATGAGACTGGAAAAAAAGGTGAGTAGTTTTAATTTCTGATTTATCAACATACCTAAATATGCTACTATGAGATGATTGTCTGAAAGCCATCAGTGACATGCGTGCCTCAGAATCCCTGTATGGGATTTGTCACTGATATGGCACTAATAAACTCAAGCAATTTAAAACCTAAATCTTGAGAGTTTTGTTATCTACAAACAGAATGCACGAAAAGCTTAGTAGTCTTCATTCCTATGATTTGCTGGTCAGTAAAAAATAGAGAGTGCTCATCATTTTGGGTTCTTTGCCATGAAGTATTTGGTAGCTACCCTCAAAATCAAGTCACAAATCGTGACTAGACAAGCTTTAGGGTCGTAATATGTTGTAATATTTGGCACTCACTGTTCTAGAGAGGAAATGCGAAGCTTCCTCTGTTGTGCGCCTCGGGCCCGAAATAAAAACTGCATTGCTGTCGACTAAGCAAACACAGGACATCGTTCTTGGGATTCCACAGTACCACATCCTGCAATAGCACGAGAATCAGAGAAAAAGAAATTATCTATTTGTACACATTCTCAGTTTGTACACATTCTCAGCAGCCCTGTACACATTCTCTATCAAATATCTACTGTAGCTTTTTCCCTATTCCATTTTATTTATTTTCATACATCTGTTCAGATTCATGAGAAAACATATATTCCACCTGAAACAAAACGACAGAAAGATAACACCTATAATTTTTTTTTCATACATTCTCTATGAAACCGAATGTTTTCAACCCTGTTTTCCCCCTCTAAGGCTTATACTATTTTGTTAGTAACAATCCTACGAGTAACCATCAAAACATAACCTTTTTCCAATGACTTGCTCCACAACCACAAGGCCCAGGCCGCCCAGTCACTCCCCCCCCACCCCCCAAAAACTTGTTACTAGAAATGTCGTCTCCCCTAATTTCATATCATTTATATTCACACGCACACCTGAGACAGAGATATCGACCCATATTGACTAC